>CM076582.1:534560386-534825194 GCA_034641835.2 Pinus albicaulis | reverse complement strand
GCACAATCCTTGAAGGGACTGCTACTACATGGAAGTAATACCCAATGGCCTGAATGCTGGATGTAGATCTACTGCTCCTGAAAGGCTGGATCTGAAGAACAAACTGGTAGGATGAATCCTCCACTAGTTTCCTAGATGAATGCTAGAAACAACCTCATGAAGATTGCACCAATGCCTGATAAGGAATGAAGAACAATCCTCTTTCCAGAGCTAATCAAAGAAAGAGAAGGGATTCCTGCTCAAGAACACCCTATGCTAAATAGCACTGCAAACTCTGCTAAACAGCCCAAGCTTTCATAGAAATGTCCTAAGACAAATCTAGATCTAAACAAACCAAGAAATGAATAATCCAATTCATGCCTTCCATTGTGCCTTCACCTTCATTATATGCATGAGCCTTCCATAGCCTAGGCCCTCTCCAAATCTGTGTTGTATATGTGGACAAAGTCTCCATGTCTGACTACGCTGTTGATCCATGTCCTCCATCATGTTCATATGGGGTGATCACCCTCTCCATCATGCATGCATTAAATGCATCACTTCCTCCACTATATTATCATAAGTGCTTAATGATCTTCTTTGAATGCATTATGATCTTAGTTGACCTTGTCAAGGATCCTCATGATTTTAAATTTATGATCCATGATCTTATTTGATTGTTTCATCCTCCGTAATCAATCTCATAAATGAGACATGATCTCCATTAATGGAGATGCTCCACTACTCCATGTTTTTAGATCTAGATCTAGAATATCCACATACACACATTAAAAGTGGATTTATTCATCTTTGAGGTTTTGGGTCCCTCCACCTTTTTATTTAGTTAATTAATTAAGTTTATTAAGGACTTGAATATTCGAAATATGATGTGAAAATTTGAGATATTACTTACTTGACAGAATAGTTGTGGCCTCATACCACAAAAATTGATATAGTGAGGAAACTATGCCAAATCTAGAAAAATAATTTTTTCTAGAATTAGTTTCAAAAGGATTATAAATATTATTTATAATCAAATATTTTAATGAAATAACTCTAATTGATTAGAGTATACAATGAATTAAAATTATAGCTATGAGATATCAAGCATAATTTGATTTAATTCAGAAACTGTATAAATTTATAAATTCGAGTATACTGGGTGGAAGTATATATATGAAGAAATTTAATACTCTATCTAATTTTACAAATTTATATTATAAACATACTAAAATGGAGAAATCCACAAAGTCATTGCAATGTAAACGTGGAAACTCATGTAAACTGGTGATTCAATTTTAAATTACCAAACAAATATATTATACCTCCATTAAAAATATCTGTCAAACCGAAATTGAGGTTAAAAAATTCAAACTTTCTAAAGAAGTTCAAAAATATGAATTGAAAGAATTTATTCTTAATACAGAAGTCAAGGCATGCTTTTATAGAATACACAACAGAGTTATGCTCGTATTAGGAAAACCTCACTGTCAAAGTGAAACAAAATTCGAGCATATACATGTACAGCAAATTGAACAAATGGAATAACGATAAAAATTTATAACATAGAAGTATAATACGATGGAGATAGTAACAAGATATTGTTAATATAAAATAACCATACGCTCTGTGAACAAAATTGATACACAATCATCGAATTATAAGGAATCAAATTTTGGGGAAAATTTGTATTCTCGTTTTCGTGAATGGAAAGGCAGTAGAGACCTTTTGAAAAGCATTAACCCACGTTCTGGGGAAATGCAGAATCAATACAAAAATGGGGAAGTTATCAATTTGAAAACACCAGGATGCGTTGAAATAAGTAACACATAGAAACTAATACATATGAATCGAAATGAGTAAATTGGGAGAAAAACCCTTTTCTCTAATACGAAATTGAGAATTGTATTGAGAATTTAAAACTCAATGAAATGTAATTGCTGGGAAACTTAGAATCCAATCATATGAAAAAAGGAAAATGCGTAGTTAAAACTTCTAAGTAATAAAACTGAGAATTGAATCCCCAAACAGGGTGAACCCTCTATGGGTATGAACGCAATTTCATCACTAAAATAAGAGATTAAAGAAGAATATTTTTACCTCTTCTCTGATTGTAACAAACATATTGAAAAAGAAGGAAAATTCGAGATAATATCGAATTCAAGGGAAACCCTAAAAGCAATACGTAAATTACAACATTAGTAATGTCGGAAGCATATCAATAGGGATGCATTAACATAATACATTAAAATAAATGTTGAATAGACAACACAGAAAAATTATAAAAGGAGACAATGAGAAAGCGTGGGTATTATTACCTGAACGATGAAGGTAAACCACAGGAAGTGAATAAAAACATAAACTCAGATCTCCAGTAATGCTACGCATCAAAGATACAGAGGATTTTAGTGTCAGAATAAGAAGAGAGTTCCTTTGTTCTCTATTCGTTCCATCCGAACAATGGTGAAATGAAATGCTCAAATGAAACGAATGAATTGTAAATCCTAGTCATTCAAAGTATTGCAAAACCCAAACTAGATCTACACCATCGAGGCAAGGTGAGATCTACCATACAAGCGTCTGTTCGACCATATGGGAACCATGTGACAAGCAGGTGAGGAATAGATTAACATTAATATGGTGGGTTAAATGAAGAGACAACAAATTAATACACTTGAAACCATCCCATCCTTTCAATACGAATTCCATTAGATATTTCAACCCGGATTAAATGTGATATAGCGTATGTTAAATGGTGTGTGGGATATGGAAAGGTGTCATAGTCATAAACATTATGGGCGAATTACATTTCAAGTTACGAATATGTGATATAGATATATGTTATGTGGAGAATGATATAGATATAGGTGTTGATTTAAGACATAGATATAGTCTTATACATAAATCTTGAGTCAAGGATAGGGTATAATAAAATGATTTGTGTCCTTAGTGCCAAACGATAATGCATAGATGGGTATTAAAATATTTCAATTATATTAATGTATAGGGGTATAATTTTAGTTTAGGTGAATAGAGATATAGTAGGGGTTAGTATCTATATTTCAAATAATCATATCATAAGATATGTTAGAAAGTTGTAGATGATAAACTATAACTTTACTAAAATTAGAATATAGTGGGATAAGAATTATAATTATAACTTAGATGGAAAAATTGATAAATCATCCTAATGTTTGAACTAGGAAAAGTTGTACCTTCTAAGTTATAATGAAAAGCCAAGGAGTTAGGATGAATAAATTAAATACATAATGTATTATGTATGTTAGTCAAACTAACAGGATTTATTAATAGATCAAGAGTTGTAGCTATTAAGAATCTAAAGTAAAAAAGGTGTGTGGAACGCAAACAAGAGATTTTAATACATAATCTAAAGTTAAAATGATGACAGCTTACAGTTACACTGTTAATGTAGAAATTGTCATGACGAACATGTTGAAAAACATGACCAGAATTACTATAATTAGAAAAAAATAATTGGGTAAGTTGGAGTTGTTACATTAATGATGTTCAAAAAAATGAGTAAAGAATCAATATAGGGGGTCAAGTCTGGGACTAGAAACCCAAATCTCCTTAATAGATAGTGTGATGTTTAAATCCCTACCTTGAATGAGATTTGGCCCCAAAAGAGCACTCAAATTGGAAATAATTTCCAAATATTAGGTTCTATCCACATATGGGTCGTATATATTTATAATCATGATCTTTGAGTCCAAGCTTGGAGCCATCAAACAGACCAAAAATTTCATAAGGTAAAAAAAAAAGGGTGATTTCCTTTAATTCCAAACACCAAGCCATGAGAATACCACCAAATTTTCTGTTGGAATATAATGTAGAAAAGAACCTATTTTTAAGCCATAGCTCCATGTTATTTCTAGCTCTAATCCCATTAACCATTCTCTCTTGCATTAGAAGAATGTCAGTTTTGTGTGATGATCAATTATTTGAGATCTAGAAATTTTTTAGCAACCCCTAGCCCAGAAGCATTGAAATAAAGGATTATCATGTCCCGGACTTTGGAAGGGTGTATCTCACTCTAAGATCCCTAGAAATGGAATTTTTTTTACCTTTGTTGATGTTTAGAATTACCTTTTGTTGTGCCTTCAAGATATTTGACTTTCTTCCAACCGCATTGGACATGATTGGATCTAAATCTAGACCCCATAGGAAGAGACTTATTCTTTTAGCTTCAGGATAGGGTGCAAGCCATAATGATTTTGAGGTGGAGAGATTAATTTAGGTAGGATGGAGATGAAGGTATTAGCATTCTGAAACCCTGATATGAGCTCATGAGTGAGAGAAACAATGGGATTTGGAGCCTTTGACTTTAGGGAAGGAGATCTATTAATCAAAGAGGGGAAAAGAGGAGAAAGAGAGGAAATATATGAAGAACCCAACACCTGATGGGGATGAGAAATAGGGGGAGAAACTGTAGTCAAATTTGAACAATCAAAATAAAGTAATGGAGGGGAAAAGGGAGGAAGATACATACCAAGGGGAGGGGGTGTCATCTTGACATTTGAAATCGATATGACCTTTGGATGAGCGAACAAACCAAAGGATTAAACCACATTTTCTGCAAGAGGGGAATCTAAGTTCGCTAAGAAGATGTGAGCCAAACCCTCATTTTTCCAAGATTTTTCGAAAATTTTAACTTGGGGACCAAATGAAGTGCACTGCACTTGTAGGTGACCAAAGGAATATGCTAACAAATTTATTTTTTGGTTCTATTAAAAAATTCCAAACTGTAATTCATTTTTTCCCAATAAATCATCTCTGAACAACCTCCACCTACATCCATAACCACCTACAATCACATTTTTCATCCCATGAAGATTCCTGTTGAATGAATTTCCCAATTTTTCGCCACCATCCATTGGTATTCCTTCTAACCAAAAATAGAGGAGGATCCTTAATAATATGGCCTAGACCTTATAGACTAAAAATGGATCCTTGATTAGGTCGAAATAAACTGACCAAAATTTTATGGATAGGCTCGAGGACCTCCAATTCCATGGAACTGACAATACCATATTGCCATCTTCCTCTCATTTAAATATGAAATAAAACCAACCATGAGGCATGACATGGGCATAAAGGGAATAGCACATCAAGGATTCTAGTGTTTTCCCACCCAAACCCTCAAATGTTTCTCAAAATTGTCCTTCCCATAGAATTTACCAATAATGAATTCTAGTGTTTTCCCACCCAAGCCCTCAAATGTTTCTCAAAATTTTCTTTCCCACAAAATTTACCAACAAGTGTTTTACCCAAGAAAGAGGGAATGACCTCTATGTTGAAATTGTGACCAACAATCATCTTAATGGCTTGTTTTTTTTCCCTTACACTTTATGGATTTGTGAAGAATAGGATCTAAGGGAGGGGAAAATGTATTAGGGAAAAATGCGGAGTGTGGAGACAAAGGAGAGGGTACATGAGTAGTGCCATCAAAATGTGGAGGAGGGAGGGAGGGGCCAAATGAATGTCAAGTGAATTGAGATTTTGCCTTGAGTTAATTCAATATTATGCCAGTTGCGGGGATGAAGGACAAGGAGTGGATCTATATCATTGATTTGATGAAATAATAGGATGAAAGGCGAGGTATCATGTTGGGATATAAACAAAATAATAGGAGGATTTTTTGGTGACTAGTGTTGAAAATTCTAATTGGGATTGGAAAATTAGAGAATATGGCAGGCTTCTAGAGAAGTTTAGAGAGTCCTCCTCCATTGTTGAAAATGAAAATGGATAGAAGAAAAGTGGTGTTGGACAAGGACAAGTGTTAGAACCAAAAAAAGGAGAGATGGGGGAGAAAATGCCAGTTGTGATATTGTGAGCACATGGATGATATGTGACTCAGCTTGACCGGGAGAGTCTAAAGAAAAAAATAAAAAGTCTCCATGCCTTATGAAAAAAGCCTCAAACCGAAGAAAAAACTTGAAACTCTGAAACTGCGGAGTGCCCATCTCCAATACTCATCTAAAACATAAAAGTGTTGTTTAGTCATATACACACACACCCTCCAAGGAGACCTAGTCTTATGATCATTGGGCCGAGAGACTCTCTACAACCCAGTATAGGGAACATGTGTAGATGTAATGTAAGAAATTTAATGTAAGTAAACATTTGAAATGTAGGCTCGATTCTAATCAATATATTTGTAATAATTAATATATTTGTAATAATTATCCCTGCCTCTTAACCCATATTTATATTTACGAACACCAAAAAAGAGGTATGGAAAATGAAAAAAATAAAAATAAACTAGACGTATGGTAAATAAATAAAACCTCTTTTTGTATTTATTCCATAAACCTCTTTATATTTAGAAAAACTTAAACATAGGTTTTATTTAGGTGAAGCCTATGGGCCAAATACCATGGGACAAATTATTATTAATACCATGGGATAAATACCATGGGCCAAATAACATATTTATAAAATAGGTATGGTAAATAAATAAAAATAAATCAAATATGACTATAAATCAACTTCTAACTATATATCAAGCCTATGGGCCAAATACCATGGCAAATAAATAAAAATATAAATAAACCAGGTATGGTAAATAAATATATATATTTTTTTATATTTACTCCATAATTTGATTTATATTTACGAATACTAATAAAAGATGTTTTATTTAGGTGAAGCCTATGGACCAAATACCATGGGCCAAATTATTATTAATACCGTGCAAAAAACATTATTAACCCTAATAATTTTTTTTTTTAAAGAGGAATCGGCAACGGCGAAGGCATCGTACTCGCGTAACACGGGGTTGAATCCCCTCAGCTACCACTATAACCCCTAGGGGAGGGATCGCCATGCCCGCACAAACGCCTCTCGGGTTATCGAACGCAAGGGTCGTGGATTGAACTCATGACCTGCTTAACAGCACGAATGCCTTAGCAGAACGTCCGCTGACCACTAGACCAAGCCCCACAAGCTTTATTAACCCTAATATTAATTTTAAAAGATAAATATATATTACAATATATATTAATATATCATGATATATATTAACTCTAAATATATATGGGAGGGGAGAACAAAGACATAGAGTGATAGAGGTGGAGAGATAGGGGGAGTGACAAGGGAGAGATGCAGATAAACTGAAAGAGAGTGGAGAGGAGGAATGAAGAGAGAGAGAGGGAGAGGAGTGAGAGAGGTAGAGAAGGGTAAGATAGGGAGAGGGAAACACAAAGATGGAGGGGCAAGAGAGAAGGAGAGAGATAGTGAGATGATTGGAGAGAGAGAGAGAGAGAGAGAGAGAGAGAGAGAGAGAGAGTGGGGGGGGGGACCAGAGAGAGGAGGAGAGAGGGAGGGATAGAGATATGGAGTTGGAGGGTTATAGAGGGAGGGAAGAAGAAATACATAAATATTGAGAAGTGGAGAGATAAAGGGGGTGACGATTGATAGAGAGATATTGTGTATGTTTATGGGTGAGATAAAGAGACAAAGAAGGAGAGATGGAGAGAAGGGGGGAGAGAAGGAGAGATAAGGAGAGAGGGAGGGATATAGTAACATAGTTTTAGATAGAGAGAGAGAGAGAGAGATGGGGGAAGAGAGAGAGAGAGAGAGAGTGATGGGGGAAGAGAGAGGGAGGCAACATAGAAAGGGAGAGAGAGGAAAAATGATAGAGAGGACTTGAGAGAGAGGAGGAGAGTGATGGTGGAAGAGAGAGGATTGGAGGGCACAGATAGAGAGAGAGAGAGAGAGGTGGGACAGAAAGGGAGAGAGAGGAAGGAAGCGATAGGATTTGAGACAGTGGAGAGAGGGATGGAAAGAGAGATTGAGTTTGAGGGTGAGAGAGATGGAGGTAAGAAGAAATACATAGAGAGAGAGAGAGAGAGAGAGAGATGGGGATTGTTAAGGAAGATGGAGAGAGAGGGAGATAGGAGAGAAGGAGGAAAGAGAGATAGAAGCGGGGGAGAGGGAGAGAAGGGGAAGATATAGAATATATGGAAGATGAAGAGAGGGAAGAAGAGAGAGATAAAGAGAGGGATGGAGGGACGGAGAGATGATAGATATGGAGTGAGAGAGAGTGTGTGTTTTGGGGGGTGAGATAGAGAGACAAAGAAGGAGAGATGGAGGGAGATATAGATATAGATGGAGGGGGGGAGAGGGAATAATATTTCTTGCACTAGTTGCATTGGTTTCAATGTAGATGTTGATTTCTAATCATATTTGATTGCTTGCACTAGATTCATTGATTTTAGTGTAGATATTGATTTCTAATGATATTTGATTTCTTACACTAGCTGCATTGATTTCAATGTAGATGATTTCAAATCCTATTTGATTGTTTGCACTAAATGAATTGATTTAAATGTAGATGGTGATTTCTAATCCTATTTGATTGCTTGAACTAGATGCATTGATTTCAATGAAAATGTTGATTTCTATTTATATTTGAATTCTTGCACTAGATGCATTGATTTCAATGTAGATTATTTCTAATCCTATTTGATTTCTTGCACTAAATGCATTGATTTCAATGTATATGGTGATTTATAATCCTATTTGATTCCTTGCACTAAATGAATTGATTTCAGTATAGATGTTGGTTTCCAATCTTATTTTCTTACTTTCACTAGATGCATTGATTTGAGTGTAGATGTTGATTTCTAATCCTATTTGATTGCTTGCATTAGATGCATTAGTTTTAGTGTAGAATTTGTTTTCTAATATTATTTTATTGCTTGCATTAGATGCATTTATTCCAGTGTAGATGTTGATTTCTGATTTGATGTAATTGGATGTATGATGTTACATTAATTTTAAAGTGATTGGATTAATTTTGTGCATTGATTTTAGTGTAAGCACAAAAAGATATTGACAATGTACATTGATTTTTGTGTTATATTAATTCAACCTATTAATATTGGAGAGCAAGAGAGGCAAGGTATGATGTTTACTACAACAGGTTGAGCTAAATATTTAAATGGTTTACAATTTCAATTGTCCTTTTCATATAATCGATATGAAAAGATGAAAAACTAACAAGGGTGACAATAAGAATAGTAGAAGAAAATAGTTTGAGACTGATCAAAATGAAGACTATTTGTAATTGACTACATTCTTATTATTCACATTTTCTATCATTCAACACTATTTTTGTCACTTTGCATTCAGAAAAATTTATTTCATCATTAAAGTTATTAACAATATTTATCATCTCAACAAATTGAGGTAACTAAGAAAATTTAAAATTAAAATGACCAGGTTAATCTCAAACATATTTAGCATATTTAAAACTATTATATTAATATTAGATATATTGACATATTATTGTTAAAATTAATCATATCTTCGACATAATTTCCTTGGTCGCACATGACTGAAACCAGCCTAGATCCATCTTAACTCCAGATCTATCAAGTGTCGCGAGGGATCAAATATCTCGAGGTGCAAACCTTTCCTCAAGTTTTGCACTCAAAAAAGAGGTTTGCACCTCGAGAGGTTTGACCCCTCTCATCGCTTGATAGATCTGAAGTTAAGATGGATCTTGGTTGGTCATAGCTTATTTTTTATTGTATTAATTGTAAAAGGAGGTTTCACCATCGAAGTGGATTGTGTTCATTGACATATTATGATTTTTAAAGCACATGGTTCATAATATTTGGTATCAAAGTTATGATCTTAAGACATTCTTTTCTCCTTCAATCAAGATTTTGTGACATTTTTGCTATAACTTTTTTTGGGAGAAAGATTTAGATAATGAAATTTTGAAGAGATTGAAGAGAAATGTGAAAGTGTTTTGATTCTCAAATAAATGAGTATTCTTAATGATGGTTCCTATTTTAAGCTTTGTCTACAGAATAAGTATATTAAAAAAAATAGAATAAATAAATCATATATACAAGGTAGAGTTCTAAGGATATTTATTTTGATTATATAAGTAGTAAAATTTAATAAATATTAAATTTATAAAAAAACAATATTTTTTTTTTATATTTAATGAAATTTAATTAAAATATATTTAGAAAAACAATATATTACAAAACTCATTTATTAACATATTTATGTATATTTATCATACATATTTAAAAAAAATCAAATTAAAATGAATTTAATAAATAGATGAGGCCTATTCCATGAGGCCTAAAGTACATGGTGGTAGTGTGTCATGTTAAGGCATTGTGTGGTGTAAAGGTCACCACTTAGAAACTCTGTGGGAAAAAATCCAACCATGCTAAGCATTGTTGTAGCCTAGGCTAGCTGCAATCCCCATGTAATTTTGACAACTTAGAAGTTCCTGGGTTACGACTACTCAAGCCACAGGTTAGTCGCGCGAATCATCTCGAGAATTACATAAACTAGGGAAAAAATAATAATAAAGACGTCACCTATTCACAACTACAATTCCAAGCATTATAATATGTTTTTTTATTTTTATTTTTTTATTTAACCTTCATTTTAAGATGAAAAAATTCCATTTAAATATTTTATCTTCAAACCTTGTGATGTGGGATAAAAGGAAGCTCCTCTTTGAAACTTTAGTCACTCCTATTATCTTGTATGGATGTGGGGTTTGGGGTTGTAGCATCTCTAGAGAATCTTGGGGAAAGATTGAGCAAATCTAGAAGTGTTTTATAACGTATAACCTTAAAATTAAAAGCAATACACCCTATCCTATTCTCCTTATAGAAGTGGGTCTTTCCCCTATCGGGAGCCTAGTTATGACTAGGCTCTTGTTGGACAAGTACAAAATCAATAACATGGGACACCATAGGCTTCCTAAGCTAGCTTTAAATTCCACCCAAAACCAACTGAGGCTCAAATGGGGTTGGTATAAAGATACCAAGGCTTTGTTAAAACATTGGGAGACCGACGAAAACTTTACACTGAAAAATATTAATAACATTAAAAATGTTGTTACTTCTAAGTTTAAAGAGAAAATGTGGTGTGAGAAAGATTTAGAGGCTAAAAGAAAATTAAGATTTTATAAGGAGGTCATCAACCCTACTCTAGAAGATCAAAAGTATCTCTTTGTTTTAACTAGCTCGAAAAAAATAAATTAATATAGCCAAGATAAGAACGAACTGTCATGAGCTCCATAGTGAAACAGGTCGTTAGGAAGTTCCTAAAACACCATAGTGTTCATATGAGAATATGAACACTGAGGATGAAAATCACTTCCTCGTAGAGTGCCCTGCATACACCCACATTAGATCTCAATTTCATAATCTTTGTTGCAATACCGACCTTCCTAGCCTCTTAACATGTCAAAATTATAGTGAGCTCGAGATGCTTCTCTCCAATCTCTTTGAACATAGGAGTACAATTTTAAAACAAACTAATCAATTCATTTATTTAGGTCCGATAGACCAAAATTAGTCTCAGTGAACATTAACCATCATCATCATCATCATCATCATATATATATATATATATATATATATATATATATATATATAATCTTCATAAAAATATTAGATTTTGATTTTAATTAGAACTTTAAAAACTATAGGTAAATGTGATTACAAATATTTTTCAATGAAATTGTATATTTTCAATTTCAATTAAAAAAATACCAACCTGAAAAGTTGAGTTTTTTAGTTTACCCTTACTTTATGCCCAAAACCAAAAATGTGACATACAGTCTTATTTTCTTACAAACACGAAAAGAATTTCAATATCTTAGTGGGGAAGGCATCCAGTATTGGAAAAAACAATGATTCTATTTTTGCAAATTGGACATAACAGGTCCAACTGTACTTCTTGTATTTTATTTTGGGATAAAAGTTAAGTGGCTTAAATGTTATGCAATATAGCATTTATTTGGACTTTCGTTTGTGTACAGTGGCTCTATGACGAGACCAATGCGATTGGATCCACATCTCATACGAACCACTTCCCATGCTCAGTTAAAGAAGAACTTTAATAAACTTTTGAATTATTATTATTTATACCGTATTTAGAAGTTGCTTAAAAGTTAGCTCAAATTATATAAAGTTAAAATAGTCTTAAGATCCAAAGAAAATTATTAGGTCCAAAAGAGGAAAAAACCCCTGGACATAGGGGATTTCACACTATATTTGTCCTTTGTGATTGTAGAATAAGGTTTCATAACCTATATTGATCAATTAAGCTCTTTAACTCATCCACATATCATTATTAATGTGTCAATGGGGTATCTTTATTGGAAAATTGTTTTGCATGCCTTCTTCCATATTGCCCACTATGAATTTTCCTTCCGTATTCAAAGTATTTTTTGTTGCTTTAAATGCTTACGTGTCAATGATGTACATAGCCAATTTATTCCTTCAACATATTAGAAGATTAGATCAATACATTCCTCCTTTAGCACCACGTGCATGACCTTTTTTTCTTTATATGGCTAGCAAACAAGTTTATGCCAATGTTAGCTAGTTTGATATATAAATTCTTTTCGCATTCTAATAATGGCCTACCTAATTTCTTTATTATGTTAACATGAAAGTAGCATGATATTAGCAAGGACATTAACGAGAATACAAAATTTTATCCATAGAAGCCTAATGAGAGAAAACCTTGCTTGCCTTCTGATGAATAATTTAATGGCATGGCTTCGTTGCTGCAAACTAGTAACCAACATGCCACAACGCATCTACACGGGCAGGTCCAACAGTGCACAGTTAACCTGAAGAGCATAGGTAACACAACAATCACCACTGGACTCGGGCCAGAAGCTTTGTTGTTAGTAGGATTGATTACTTGCCACCATGAGATCCCCTTCGGGGGATTGATTATCTGCTAGTTTGTGCATATAAACACATACTAGCAGATAATAAATCTGGAAAATAATCAATATATAAAGACATACTAGCATAAAATAATAATGGATATCACTAGCAAGATATAAATGAGAGAAAACCAACTAGAATCGAAGGAGTGTTCCTTTTATGTTACATATGATGGATTATATTAGAGAATGTAAATCGATCCAACATTGTTCCAAAGCTCTGAGACATTATGGTATGCATGCTATAGTATTCTTGATATGTATTCTCTTTCTCTACTTTGTAAGAATCTTTTCCACACTTGTCATACTATAGAAAAAAATTGATGACATAAAAAGTGAACATTTTTCCTTCCTCTTACTAGTTTTTTCTAGCTTGAATTAGGGTTAGGTTTGGGGTTTTAAAACTCTCTTCAAGTCTTTACAATGCTTTTATAAGTCTCAACTAGATTACCACATGCTACAAACTCCACATGGGAGAATCATGTTGAGATCACATTAAGGCCTCATAGACTTGTAGAGAATATTGGATTGTTACCTTGCTGATAACATACTTTTCTCATATGAACTCATTTTTTATGAAAATGAAATTCTCATGGAAAAATATAAACCATTGGAGTGTAGAAAACACATATAGGACATACATACTCAAGATTAGAACCCCAAAAATACACTTATTTGACCTTGAACTAGAGGGCTTTTAGTTCTAGTATAATAGTGTTGTCTTTTAGTATATGAATAAAACCAACCTTTATAGGCCAAAATATTTTCTTCCCCACTCTAAATAATTAATTAAATCATATGGTAACAAGTTGGTAAATCAATCTTGAATCATAGTTTGCATGTGATTCTATAATTTTCCTAAATTTGTGCTAGTGTAATATCTCAATTTTCACCCCTTGGATATATTGGATTGAATAGTGCATATGAATTCTAAATAAATGTGATAAAGATGAGAGTCAAGCCATGTGAACTAAAACAAAATGACCATATCTGTAAAATATATAAATATATTGTATGAACTCCTAATGTGGAGCTCAAGGCCAAGCATGTAATTGCAATAATTATGCTTTTGATACATCATGTGGTATACCTTCCATTGTATAAGTATGATAGGTAAATATTTTTTCAAAAGTTAGTATACAAATTAAAGTTTGTTGTGGAGAACATGAGAAGGGATATGAGTCCACTATAGGGGTATAGGGAAAGGAGGTCAAGCAGGAAAATGAAATATTTCTATGTTTCTTGAGAACTCCTACCTCCTTCTGAACAAAGCAAGTACACGAAGGGACTAGCTTGGTTGTCTAGTAGAATAAACAAGAAAATAGAAAGCATCTCTCTCTCTCTATATATATATGTGTGTGTGTATATGTATATGTATATGTATATACATATACATATATGAGGAGATATATGGCATATAATTTTTTTGTAAGAGAAGATATGATATGCTATAATTGGATAGTAACATAGCCACATATTTTCTATGACTATCAAAAGAACTCATTGTTATAAGAGTTATGAGTTTTGATTGAGAACACATAGGGTTGGTTGTAGATAAATTTTACTATTATTGAGAGTGGATTTTTTCCTCATGTTGAAGTATTTCCTACTATAAATTATGTTTTCATCGATAAATATTTGTTTCTTTCTATTTTATTCTCACAATTATAATGTAATTGAAGGTATGATATTATTAGTGCTCGCACGAAAATGATGGTTGAAAAAGTGGCAATTGGGTGAGCATGAATGTACCCATGTAGGAGTGTGCTTGTCTTCATAGGAATCCACATGTGTTCTTGAATTTCCAACTTTTTCATTCCCTGAACTACCACCAAGGACATCAAATTAGTGCCAATGAGGTGTTTGTAGGAATGCACACATGTTCATAGGAACAAGAATATGCACGCATTTCTAGGAACACACATGAGTTCATAAGAATGCACATATTATATATGATCAAGTCTGCAATCTTGTTGGGAGCTATGATAAAATGCTTGTGCCTAATCTATTTAACCAAAATACAATGTAGGAGAGCTTGACATTTAACTACCAAACTCTACCAACTTGGTCTTCAATTCATTCTAAGTAAGTATTTTGATAGAAATTATTTTTATTTTTAATCTTTTTATTACATAATTTGTTTAAATGATCAAAAGTAAACCTAAAATTAATTTTCCATTACTAAATTGTATGAAATGTATTCAATATGGATCCTGGAGAAAACAGAAACCCAACATCACCTTAGGAAGACACATTAAACCCCAACCCATAATAAAAAAACATAAACATGGAAATTGATGCAGGTCTGATGTAATATCCCTAGTCATCCTCTGAGGTACATCACTACTATACCTGGTACTGTATCGATTGTTGAGATTACAAAGTACCTTTGAAAATCCCAATTTCACTTCCTAATTTTTCATTGATGCCACTTTGTAACGTAAGTCAACTTAACTAGGTATCAACCAATATAATTTGTCCATTGTTTGTGTATTCAACCAATTCAAATACATCATTTCCCTTATGGATAGACCATCTAAGTATTATTTTGAGTAGTCAACTCAATCATCCATAATAATAGGTCAACCTTGATAACAACGCATCTACTCTACTAGCTCAAAATTTTGTTTAAATCTTGTAACAACAAATTTTACTCTCAACCTATTGTATTTTCAATTTCATTTAACCTAGCTCATATTTTTTGTAATTAGTAACTTTGATAAAATAACCCTACTTTTTTATGAATTCATAATGCATACTACCATTATATGTAGCATATAACATAACTACAAAAATAATACAAACATCCATAAACACATCTAAACCATGAACAACACGCCAGATATAACATAATATTAAGAACATGGAGCCATAATCATAATGATGATCTTGTATAAATGGTACCAACTGGTTGTGTACGAAGTACATTCCTCATAATCATAGGTTCTACTAATTTGGTTCTCTCAATAGTAGGTCATTCTTGAGTTGGGCTATGAGTCCACAATGTCAAATTCCAGCTAAGGATAGATAAGTACATGCACATAACCTAATATTCAATTAGTACACAACTTTATTACATTCCAAATTTTCAGGCCAGGAGGTAACTCCGCCAAAATATTGAATTGAATTGATTAAGGATGCATATGAATATATACATGGAGGTGAGACTCTTGGGATTCATTTCCCAGTGTCTCTTCAATTTCCTTATTTTCTATTTACATTAAAATATAATTTCACCCAATACCTTAATATTAGGTTTCAACACCCCCCCCCCCCTTAATCTGAAGGGATGTTGGTGAGTCCAAGCATCGTTCTGAATTTTTCAAACTTTTCTCTTCCAAGCGCTTTGGTGAAGATGTCTGCAATCTTCCCATTTGTAGAACAATGACATAGATGGATTTTTTTGGCCTCAACATGATGTCGAATCAGATGGTATTTTGTATTGATGTGCTTCGTTCGATCATAGAAATTTTGGTTCTTGGCCAAATTTATTGCTTAAGTGTTATGGATCATGAGTGGAGTTGAATGCATTTGTTTCATCTGCAAATATTCTAGGATTTTCCTGAGCCACATAATTTTCTTTGTCGCTTTAGATGCTGCCACATATTCTGCCTTAATTGTGAAATCTGCTGGAACTGATTGTTTGCATGATCTCCAAGAGACAACTCCTAATCTAAGAGTCATAGTATAACCTAAAGTAGATACCCTAGTTTCTTTTTCTCCATCAAAGTCTGAATCAGAGTATCCAATCAAGCTGAAGTTTCCCACCTATGTATATTTGAGTCCAAAGTCTTGAGTCCCTTTGAAGTAATTTAGAACTCTTTTTGCAACAAACCAGTGTCCCTCACAAGGTTTTTGCATAAACCTGGAGAGGATTCCAACAGAAAATGAGATATTTGGACAAGTAGTAGTAAGGTAGATGAGACTTCCTACAAGTTGTCTATACTTTGTTGCATCCTCAAATTATTTCCCTACAATGGATGTGAGCTTGGAGTTTTTTTCCATTGGAGAGGTCAAAGGATTGCACTCAACCGTCCCAAACTTGTTCAATAGATCTCCAATGTACTTCTTCTGAGAGAGGAATATAAAATTAGGATGTTGAGTCACTTCAATACCAAGATAGTAGTGAACATATCCCAAATCATTCATTTCAAAACCTTTCCTCAATTCCTTCTTTATGGATGCAATATAACTCTCATTGTTCCATGTCATCAAAATATCATCTACATACACCACAAGATATACAATTGTTTTTCCAACTTTGTTGACAAACAAAGTTGCATCATCAAGATCATAATGTTTGAAGTTAAGCTTCAGAAGATGCTCAGTTGACTTCTCATACCAGGCTCACGGTGCTTGCTTGAGGCCATACAAGGATTTTATAAGCTTGCATGCTTTGTGTTCTTGGCCCTTCACAAAAAATCCTTCTGGTCGGGACATAAAAACATTCTCCTTTAGATATCCATTCAGGAAAACAATTTTTACATCCATATGATGGAATTTCTAACCATTCTGAGTTGCTAAGGAAAAGAGTGTCCGGATGGTAGCCCATTTTGTTGTGGGGTAAAAAATATCCTCATAATCGAACCATTCTTTCTATGAAAAATATTTTGCCACAAGCATGGATTTGTTCTTGTCAAGTGATCCATCAGCTTTGGACTTGTTCTTGTAGAACCACTTGTAGCCAATTTGTTTGCTTCCCAATGGAGGATCAACTAGCTTCCAAGTTCCATTCTTTATCAAGGCATCATATTCCTTTTGCATCGCTTCATTTCATTCATCATGAGAAGCGGCTTCTTTGAAGGAAGTTGGTTCAAGATCTGTAATCAAATTCAATTCAAAATTATAAGAAACATCCATATCAACAGGTGAATCAAAATCATCTACATCACCTCCATTTTTCCTGGTGGAACTTCTTATTCCTATCTTTCCAATCTCATCGGCATTAACATTTTCAAGTGTCTTTGTCAACCATTTTGGAGGACCTTTCGAGATGGCCCAAGCTACTCATTTGACTGAGTTGGGATTGAATCAAGATCCAATCTCCCAATTTGGTCAATCACATCACTCAAGGTGTCATTCGTGATTGGTTCTTCATGTGGGGGAGAGAGTGTTTCGGAATATGATTCCACGGATTGATTTAGTATAGGAATCCCCCCTTCAAGATGTGTAACCTAATTATCAAATTCTTGAAATGACTTTGCATGTGAAAATCTATCCAAGCGATCAAGCTATCTTTCAATAACATTGTCAGACTTGGAAGATTTAAGGAATATGACATCTCTAAATACTACAAACTTCTTATTAACTTCATCATAGAGATGATATCCTTTGGAGGTATTGGAATACCCCAAGAAGATACATTTTTTACTTCTTGCACCAAGTTTATTTCTTTGTTCCTTATGTATCAAAGCATAACAAGTGGAACCAAAGACCCTGAGATGCTTTACCGAAGGAATGTGGCCATGCCAAATTTCATAAGGAGTTTATTTTTAATTGCATTAGAAGGACACCTATTCTTTATCTACACAGCACATAGAACTGCATCATCCCAAAACATCAGTTTTACATTCTTGAAAAACATCATGGAACAAACCATATTTAAAATTGTCTTGTTCATTCTCTTAGCTACATCGTTCTGTTGGGGATTCTAAGGCACGGTTGTATGATGTTTGATCCCATGTTGACGAAGATAGTTATCAAATTCATTTGAATAGTACTCTTTTCCATTATCAATGCATAAATATCCAATATGATTATGTGCATCATTTTCAATCCATGCATGAAAAATTCTTGAATATTTTAAAAGCATCAGATTTGTTTTTAAATAATTAAACCCAACACATTCTGGTGTAGTAATCAATAAATGTCATCATATATTTATTTCCATTTGCAGAAGGAACAGGACTGGGGCCACATAAATCTGAATGAATAAACTCAAGTTTTATATGTGCTCTGGAATGTGAATCATGAAAGGACTATTTGATATTCTTTCCTAGAATACAAGCATCACATTGCATAAGTTTCCTAGGAATTGTGGGAAAACCAGTAACACCATTTTTCTTCAACAATCGAAGGTTTTCATAGTTTAAGTGTCCATCCAAAATCACCAGTTATTTTTCCCCTTTATTTTGCACAACCCAGTATTGGATCTCCCTTTCTACAAAATAGTCCCTCGATCTATCTCACATTTTCTAGATATTCTAGCATAAATTGGAAAGTAAACATTAGTGTTGGGTTCTTAGGGATCACTAGGGAAATTGACCATACATTTATAATTAAGTCACTATCAATATTTAGTCGTAGGTTGTCTCTTTTCTCAATTATTTATATCTCACACCACCCTACACTTTTGGGCAACATGATGGTTGATCCTCCCAAATAATGAACAAAAATGAGTAATATATTTTCCTCCTCTTCCCCCATCCTGAATTACCAAAACCTAAGTTATTAAAATGCATGGTCTAAATATTTGTCCTTTGGTACACTTTAAGGTGAGCATACTTCATGGTTGTAAATAAAATAATATTTTTCAAACTTTCACCCTATTTCCCCCCACCCTCATTTAATTTAGAATATAATAGTATATCTCTAGACTATGGTAAACCCCATTATAATCTCTTAATTCAATTGTATAATAGATCATCAAGCAACTACATTCACATGTAAATTGGGAAGCAAATCCAACTGCACAAATATTCACATTGTTGACCAAACAATCATGTTGGTCGATTAGATAGGTGTGCCAAATGACTAGGAAATTGAACTAGTCAACCACTAGAATTATTCATCCAAATGGATAAGTGAATTCCCTCTCTTGTGGAATCATAACCCATTAATTAATTTTTCTCTCTCATATAACAAACAATTATTTGATTTTATTAATAATTTTTTTATATAGAGTACATAAATTGGCCCTTGGCCATATAATCTAGCTCACTTGCCTATGTAACATATATGTACAATTTACATTATAAAAAGTAGGGTGTTACGTTCCCCTCCCCTTATTTTTACACTATCCTTAGTGAAACTTACCACACATAGGGATTTGTATGTACAATTTTTTTATTTCAAAATATCAAAACATGTGTCGGTATTCTTCTTGCATGGAATCTTCTACCTCCCATGTCATGTACTCAAGGTTGTAACAACTCGACTAAACATTTACATACTCGATGGTGTTGTTCCAAATTAACTTGACTTTCTAATCCGCAATGCATAATGGCTCTGCTTGAATGTCCCCTTTTTTATCCACTTGAATCATGGTCCTATCAATGGCATGGTTATGGTCATGTACATATTTTTTTAATAAAACATACGTGAAATTCATTGTGCACATGCATAGGTACATGTAATGCAAGTTCATATTCAACTGGACATATTCTATCCAATATATTAGAGGTTCCAAAAAATATATCTTCCAACTTGTTGTAGCTTCCCAAATTTAGTGAACTCCTCTTTGGATTCAGTTTAAAAAATACAACTCCGCCCACTTGAAATTCTCTAGTTGTTATACCCTTGTCTACATAGATTTTATATTTGTGATGCTTTCAAATTCTATTTGATTTTAATAATTTTCTCTTCCATCTCCTTGCGAGTTTATAACCTAAGCACCACTCCATCTACTATATTATCCCATTTGAGTAGATTATCTCAATTTTTTCGATATAGTGCATCAAATGGCCTCATTTTTAATGATGTATAATACCCAATATTGTATACAAATTTGATTAAATGTAAATATTCTTCCCATTTTGATAGTTTATCCATCATATATGTTCTCAACATGTCCCCAAATACTTGATTGACCTTTTCTATCTATGTATGATAGGTTGTAATGAGGTTCAAATTTGTGTAAATCCCTTGAAAAACCCCTTTAAGAAAATTGAGGTAAAATTGGACACTTGATCTAAAATAATTTCCTTGGCCACTCTATGTAGCCTAAAAACACATTTCTTGTAAATATATACAATTTTTTTTTTCCTTATGATTCATCTTGATTGGAATAAAATGTGTAGCTTTGGTTAACTTTTCCACAGCCACCATTATTGACTTATGTTGTCTCACTAATTTAGAAAAATTGGTGATGAAGTTGATGGCGACTTACCTCCTACTTCCATTCTAGAATGATAAATTATTGTATCAAGCATGCTACATGTCCATGCTCAACATTTACCATTTTTAATTCTATGCATTTGGATATGTAATTAGCTACATCATTTTTCATTCCTAGCTAATAATAAAAATTCTTTATTGGTGCAATGGTATTTTAGTATCCTAGGTGTTCATCATATGGGGCATTATGTGTTTCTTTTAATAGTAAATTCCTTAATTCCCTTGAGTTAGGAACATAAATTTTGTTCATATAAAAAAATATCTCATCCTATTTCAACATGTAATATTTGAGTTTTTGTGGTAATTTTCCTTATTGTACATTTTCCTTAACCTATAAGTAATGTTGGTATGTATTTACAACTCCTAAAATTGTTTCTTTTAAATCATACTTGAACGTACTTCTATTCGTAACATGCATCTCATGTACCATCTTACCTAGTGAATTAGATTCTTCATTCTCCATGCCTTTGATGTGCTTGATATTAAAATCATATTTAGTAAGAAAATGTAACAATCTGATTCATCTAGAATTTACTGTTGACTACTCAAACAAATAGTTTAGACCATTTTATTATGTCGTCAACTCAAGCTTTCTACCCATGATATAATGCCTTCACATTTTTAAGGCATGAAATGATATTCCCTAAGTAATGGATCTACTTTTGATCAAATGTACATTTTCTCAACTTGAAATATCGATGATGCTCCCTTAACACTTGTAGCACCATCCTAAGTTTTATTCATGCCCATCGGTTGACTTGGGATAGAGAAATATGTCATCCAAGAATATAATGAAAAATTTATCTAGGTAATATATGAAAACCATTTTTAGACACATAAATAAGACTGGTGCACTTTTCAATATGAATGGCACCACCACAAATCCATGATGCCCATACCTTGTCTTGAATGTTGTCTTGTTGATATCCTCTTCTCTAATTCTCATTAGATTGTACATTGACCTCAAGTTGATCTTGGAAACATGTTTTCTCCTCTTATCTAGTTGAAGAACTCATTAATTCTGAGAAGAGGGTACTTGTTATTGTAGATTTATTAAATAACCTAAAACTTTTGCACAATCTTAACATTTCGTACTTCTTCACAAATAGTACCAATGCTCCCCAAGATGATACACTTGGGAAAATTTATCCTTTCTTCAACAACTCTTCCAAATGCATTTGCAATTACTTTAGCTCTAGAGTGCTCATCCTATAAGGAGATTTGTAAATTGGGGTGGTTGCATGCTTGATATCAACAGAAAAGTCAACGTCACTCTTAGGTGGTAAACTTAGAATATCCAAAAATACATATCCAAATTTGTATAACTTTGTGAAATATTATAGCTTTGAAATTTTACCCTCATCTAGTTCTTCCAAATGGGCTATAAATAGTTTTTATATCTTCTTGAAACATCTCTTTACCTGTAATTTTGAAATTTCCCTAAATTAAATTGGTCTTGGAATCCCTTTCACGAGGCTCAATTTTCCTTCTCCATTAATATATGTAAATGTATTGCTATGGAGATTTAGGGTAGAATAATTCTTTTCCATCCAATTTATTCCAATTAAGATGTCATAATACCCTAGTGGATATATATATATATATATATATGCTCCATTCAGGTCTATGGGACAATTTCTAATAATATGATTAATTCTTCTTTTCGTTCTAATGCCTACTGAAATCATCCATGTTCTTTCAAGTTTACTCATTTACAAATGAAATTATCCACTAAGTTAGGATCAAAATAGTTATATTTTGTTGCAAATTCAATTAAAATGGAAATAGGTTGATTGGTAATAATACCTTCCACCTCAATTATGTGTGACTAATTTTGTATTCCTCAATCCTCAAAAGATGCATATATCCTTGGAATACTTCTACACATATCCTTAACTGTAGTAGCCTCCTATGAACAATCCTCATTTTGTCATCTTTATGAGGAAAATATCTATACAATTTTTCTCCTTTACATCCCCAACATTGGATTGATGGTTTGGTCTTTCCCCTAAATATTCTACCATCTTTGATTCAGTTGGAGCTACCAAGATTTGTCATTATATGTTAGGACTACTCCTAAAAGAAATATAGTTGAAATATTTCCTCCTTTGATCCATTTTTTCTTCTTCTTATCCTTCTAGGACCTTGGGAATGTGGCTCTTTCCTTACTATGCTCATATAATTACTTAACCTTTCTTATGGTCTCTTCTTGTGTATTGGGTTCATTAAGTTGAATCTTCTTCCTATAAAATGAGGGTAATCCACTCAATAATATCCATATTTTCACCTTATCATCTACAATAAAAATCACATAGCTTAACACTCCAAGAACTTCCTCTCATATTCATTCATGGTAATATTTCCAAACTAATGTTACTAGAAGTGTTTATTGAATTGCTTTCAAGAGATTTTCATTTCATTAATGTGCTTTACCTACTTTAGCTAGTCCCACCACATAGAGACCATACCTTACAAATGGTATATGGTAATCTTGGATTCTATGTTGGGAGGAGTAATTATGGAACTAGAAATACCTTCTAATTCCAAGAAACCAATATTCAACCTCTTCTCCTTTCTTATTTTGTCCATCATAATTTGGTGGCTTGATCTTCTCGAGATCTCCTTGCAAATTATCCACTTCATGTTTTCTCCTTTGATGCTTTATATAATGGCCGAAGTGTCCTCAAACACATAATTTTATTAATCAGAAAAACAATTACATTTGGAATTATGCAAGAGTTTACACCTGAAAAACAAAAACACTCTTGCAATGAGCTATTTATAAGCTCAATGTCCTAACTTCCACTAATTATGGATCACTTATTAAATAACAAGTGTCTAGTTACGTTAAATGATCTTCTAACTATTCTACTAACTTTATTCCTAACTTAGAGCCTAGGAAACGACTCTATTGTAGAGTCCTATTTTTAATAACAAAATTCTATTTCTAAGTATCTCAAATATTTATTAAATATTTCAATTTAATAAAAAAATTTATTCTCTAATATTTATTAAATATCTAACTTAATAAATATTTTATCCTAATGTTTATATTAGCATATTTGGATCATCTAACATTCCCCCCTATGATCCAAAAATACATTACAACAGATACCAAGTTCATCCCTGAACTTAGTAAATTTTATTCTGCCAAGAGGTTTCGTGAAAATGTCAGAGGTTTGATCTTCTGAAGGACAATACAATGGCTTGATGACGTCCTTTGCAATGAGAGATCTGATATGATGATACTTGGTGTCCACATGCTTTGTCTTTTAATGGAAAACTGGATTCTTGGCAAGCTTTATTGCTGATTGATTGTCGATGAATAACGAAGTAGCTTATGCTAGAGGAATTCCCAAGTCCTGTAAAATGCGACGTAACTAAACAATCTCACATGTTGCTTCCCATGTTGAAATGTACTCTGCTTCGGCTGAAGAAGTGGCCATTGTAGCTTGCTTCTTGCAACTCTAGGAAACTACAGCTGACCCCATGTTCATTAAGTAACCTGAGGTTGATGCCGTGTCATCAATACTGCCAGCAAAGTCGGCATCTGAAAATCAACCAAGTACAAAATTTTTAGTCTTTTTGTAAAGAAGACCAAAATCTTTTGTTCCTTGGATATATCAAAGAACTCTTTTGGCTGTATTCCAGTGGCTGTCTAGTGGTTCCTACATAAAACGTGAAATAATACTAACTGCATAAGGTAGATCGGGACGAGTGGTTGTTAAATAAATCAAGCTGCCAATCAACTGTCTGTAATTAGTGCTTTCCACCTTTCCCCCCCTTCAAATTTTGAAAGTTTCAAGTTTTGTTCCATAGGGGTAAGGACAGGCTTGCAATCCTGCATTCCAAATCGCTGAATAATTTCTGCTGCATACTTACTCTGAGAAATGAAGACCTGATGTGGACGTTGGAATACTTCAACTCCAAGATAGTAGTGAAGTAGTCCCAAATCCGTCATCTTAAAACCTGCATGTAACTCCTTTTTCACCTATTCAATGTGATCATCATTGTTGCCTGTGATGATCAAATCATCGACATACATAATCAAAATCACCATATTTTTACCTTGTTGGTGTACATACAAGGTATCATCAGATTCACTGCGATGAAAACCAACTTTGCGAAGGTATTTATCCATTTTGGCATACCAAGCTCAGGGAGCTTGTTTTAACCCATATAAAGCCTTTATCAGTTTGTAGACTTTATGTTCTTGTCATTCAATTTCAAAACCTGGTGGTTGTGTCATGTACACTTCTTCCTGTAAGTCTCCGTTGAGAAAAGCACTTTTTACATCCATTTGATGAACTTTCCAACCTTGTTGAGCTGCTAAGGCAAGTGTGAGGCGGATGGTGTTCCATTTAGCTGTAGGAGCAAACGTTTCCTCATAATCTATCCCTTCCTGCTGCACAAAACCTTTAGCAACAAGTCTTGCTTTATACTTATCAATATCACCATTTTGCTTGTACTTAATTTGATAAACCCATTTGCATCCAATAGGTTTAACATGCTGAGGACAATCAACAAGTTGCCAAGTGTTGTTGTCTTGAACTGCCTTATATTCATCAACCATTTCTTGTTGCCATGCTTTATGTTTTACTGCCTCTTGATAAGAAGAAGGTTCAGTAAAATCATTTGCTATCAAAGCAAAATTGCCTTCATTTTGTTTCGATCCCCTTGTTCCTGTTTTATTTTGTTCATTCGGCCTTACATCTTTCAAGAGTTGAACCGCCCATTTCAGCAATTGATGTTCACTGGTTTGGGCTTGAGCAACCACAGGTTCTGGGGGTGAAAAGTGATTTCCAGAAGAATTGCTGCTGCTAGGAGAGTTGGATGAACTGCTAGAAGACCTGGATGGCGCTGATGAAGAAGATGGACTAGATGAATGATCGTCAGATGAAGGAAATTCAAGTTCATACCAACTTGGTGAATTTGGTTGACTTTGTGAATTTCCATGTCTTTTATCAGTTTTTGTTTCTAACTTTTGAAGAAGACTTTCAACTTCTTCAACACTCTTACTCTCATTTTCTTCAAAGATCACATCTCTGCTTACAATAAATTTTCCATTCGACAAAAGTCGGTACCCTTTCTTCTCATCAGAATACCCGATCATTGTGCACTTTAAGCTTCGTGCATCAAGCTTAGTTCGTTTTTCCTTGGGAACTAAGGCATAACAGATAGATCCAAAAACTCTGAGATGCTTAACCCGTGGTTTGAATCCAAACCATGCTTCATAAGGTGTGATTTTGTCTAAAGAAGCTGTGGGAGATCTGTTTCTCAAGTAGACAGCGGTATGAACAGCTTCAGCCCAATATGAAGGACTCAACTTTTTGAAAGTTAACATAGATCGCAACATTCCTAACAATGCACAATTCATTCTTTCTACTACCCCATTTTGCTGCGGAGTGTAGACATTGGTAAGATGTCGTTTTATTCCATTTTCCATACAATACTTTTTTAATTCATTTGAAGTGAATTCTCCACCGTTTTCAGTTCGAAGAGTGCCAATCTTCTCCTTTACTTCATTTTCAATAAGATTATGAAAAGTTTTAAACTTTTCAAATGCTTCTGACTTTTGCTTCAAGAAATAAACCCATGTCATCCTGCTAAAATCGTCAATAAAAAGTAGAAAATATCTGCAACTTCCAAGTGAAGTTGGGAAGGGAATATCACTGTGAACCAACTGCAAATGTCTGTCTGCTCACCAGGAACTAGTGGGAAAATTCTCTCGATGTTGCTTTCAAAAAATGCAAGATTCACACTTTGCATTTTCCCTTTTGAAGGTTGGAAGTCCTTTAACCATGCCCTGTTTTTGTAACTGAGAGAGACTATCAAAGTTGAGATGGCCATATATGACATGCCATAACCTGATTGGTGAAATATTTGTACTTGCTACGCCTGCAAAGTCGGAATGTCTTGGAATAACTGTCCCTTTCATCCTTAATAGTTTTCCATCTTCATAACCTATCATTACTATTTGCATGTTTTGTTTGACTGAGTTGATTTTAACTTAGCCATCTTGCATAATCACTGTATGCCCTGCTTGTCGAATTGTGACTAAGGACAACAAATTTTGCTTGAATGTTGGGACATACCATACATTAGAAATCATTATTTCTCTGATTCCTGGTAAAAAAACTTTAACTACACCTTTTCCTGAAGGAGTATGTTTGGTTTTGTCAGCAAGATAGATTGAATTCAGATGACATTCTTTGAAACTCCAAAAGAAGTCACGTCGAAAGGTCATGTGTTGAGTTGCGCTTGTATCAAGAATCCATGCATCTTCATAATCACTACGGATAAAGCTTGAAACTTGTAAATTTGTTGCTTTTGTGTTTGTGAAAACATATTCGGAACTATCAGGATCATCTTCATCATTTGCAAACTATGCTGAGTTTGGATGAAACTTAGAAATTTTCTCAATAGAAGTTCTACAATCTGCTGCATAATGACCAACTCTGTTACATCGCCTGCAAACAATTTGACTCAAATTGGTGCCTCTTCCCTGAGATTGTCCTCTGCCTTGAGATTGTCCTCGGCCTCTGCTTTTTCCTCTGTTTTGAGTTTGTCCTCTTCCTAGACTCTGTCCTATGCCTTGTTGATATCCTCTGTTTTGATTGTTTCCTTTGCCTTGAAAATCGTTTCTGCCTGAATTGGAGCCTCTGTTGGAGTTTTTTCCTCTGTGTTGACTGCGACCACGACCTTGTGCTGCTTGATTTTGATTAAAATTACCTCTTCCTTTGTTTCTAGAATTTTCAGCTGAGGAGTTGCTTGAACTGGCTTCGGTGAGGAAGACATCTTCCCCAATCTACTTCTTCTTCCCAAATTTTTTATCATGTTGTGCTAACATGTCACTCGTTTCATCAAATTTGATCTTCTCTAACTTGCCAGTGACTTGAAAAGTTTCCAAAAAATGACTATATGATTATGGCAATCCAGCAATTAAAATTGTAGTTAAGAAGCTTTCATCAACATCTTGAAAACTAGCATTGATGATTTCTTGCTTAATGTTTTTAAGTCGTGAAATGTACTCAAGGACATCACCACCTTCAGTTAATTTCTGTTGAAGCAATTTTAATTGAAGATCCACTTTCTTTGATTCAGGTTGTGTATCAAAGAGGTCTTTGAATGTATGTAAAGCAACCCATGCATCTAAATAATTCTCAATGTGTATGTACATTTCATTAGTAACTGAAGCTTTTATAAGAGCTAATGCCTTGGCATCTTTTATTTCCCATTTTGCAAGTGAATCTGGATCTGTTGGTTTATTTGGCTTAATGTTGCCATCACAAATGCCATGCCACAATTAATTAAAAATAAGAGTGCTTTCAATTAGACATTGCCACGTCTTATAGGATTTCACTCCTTCTAGCTTATCAGTTTCAGAAAACAGATTAATTAACTTCGACATTGGAGTGTTGAAGCAGTGCACCAAAAGAATCAAGCACAAAAAAAAATTGAGCAACTCGTCACATGAAACACACCACGCAAAAACGACACACGCCACGTAAAAAAATATTAATTAATCTTACATATTAATTCATTAATCTAACGAATTAACATATTTGGATCATCTAACATTATAGGGTATACTGCTAGACTTCTTTGCGATTCTTCAATGAGTGCGCCTTCCTAGATGAATGAGGAGGGGAGAAATGTGGTCCATGAGTCTTAATAATGTTTCTTAAATGTTTGGCTTCTTTATATCTCTCCCTTCTTACAAGAATTTTATCTTCTTCCCCATGTCTTGAACTTGTTCCAACTCAAATATGCATTTTTAATTAGTTTAGACTCTACAGTAACCAAGTATTGGTATTATTTAATTCTTGTTAAAATCAAATCATATTCTCATTCATTGGCTCAGCAACTCTATACCTTCAGTCTTAGGTTCTTCATGGTATCTATCAACTCTATTGTCTTTTTTATGCTTATATGACCATGATAATTTGTGTTCCCTAATTAATATTCATTCCTCTCACTTCTTCCTCTTAACTATGAGTTCCTTGAGCATCTTCCATGCTTCTAGTCCCCATAATTTTGTGAAATGTGAATAAAACATATTTTATTAGGTAGGGATAAGCCTGCAATTTTGGAAATTATGCATATTTAAATCTTATCACATTGGAGTGATTAATCTCAAGGATAATTTATGCTACCATTAAATTTATTTCCTCATTGAACTAGATTTGTATCTCCATACTTGTTGAAGATCTTGTTGACTAGTTGATTAAGTTAGGTAGTCGATTAAACTATTCAATCAATTGTTAGGGAGGGGATTGTGAGCTAGAAAAGGACATAATCCATTCAAACAAGAAAGGGAGGAAACTTTATTCCAACATTATAGGCGGTATTTAAAAACATCTTTGTAACATTTATGCATAGAGTATTATGATTAAAACATCACAAAGCATGATAACGCAATTGATCCTGAGTTATTTAATAGAACCATAAAGTATTTATTTTTTATTCTTATGATCAAACCAACTTCCTTGAATTAGGGAAGATTCAGTCCATATGCAATGGCCCATGATTGTAACATATTCTGGAAAATATTATTTTTGTCCGTCGGTCAATTGTCCTTGTTGACCTGACCATCTAATTGAACATAGCACTGAAACACGTAATTAATCATTCCACAATTTGACCCATTAAATTTTCATTCAATTTATAAGTCAATTTATTTTTGAGCTAACACATTAATTGTCTAGTCGATCATCTTGTCAATTTCTTTATTAGTCAACTTTAGTAATTTTGCTCTATTGGAGATGTGATGAAACAACATAATTTGAGATTTTTACGTAGGCTCCAAAACCCCCCATTAACAAAATATTATGGATATTTAGGAGTTGAAATTAAGTATATGGGAAATCCCCCATAATTGTATCTTCTTCAAGCCTAATTAGATCTTATAGATTGAGAAACTTATATTTTGACAACACTTCGATGAAGATATCAACATTATGATGATTAGTTTGGCAATAGATAAGAGAAACAACCTTCTCTTGAACCAAATGTTTTATGTAGTGAGCATGAATTTCAACATGCTTCATCTTACTATGTGCAACATGGTTTTCAACAAACTGAGTCACACTTTGATTATCACAATAGATAGTAGGCAAGGCCATAATAGGGTACCAAATTTCTCCCAACAACTATGTAATGGACCCATCTCAGGGTCCTCTAACCATTCATTTTTTTTCCTCACATAATTTCACAACATACAAAAAAACATATTTGACACACACACACACACACACACATACACCCCACCATATTAAAAACATTAAAAAAATGTAAAGGATTTGATTTATGAAAATATACATAAATGGAACAACAAAAATACCAAGTTATGATGGCTTGGTTGTAGTGGTCCTGTTAGGACTATCAAACTGAATATGTCACTATGCCCACTAGGATATCCTAGATCTAACTTCCTATCCCAAGGAACCTCCAAAAGCTCCCTGGCCCTCTGATACCAAGTCCAACCATAGTCGTAGTGTGTCTAAAACCAATCCAACACCCTTTCGACTAAAACATTCGTTGTCCAAGTCCAATTTTTACCTCTCTTGGTTTCTTCCCTCCTCTTAGATCTCCCTCTCATCCTTCCTTCCACAAGCCCCAGACCAAACCAAATTAATTCTCCCCCTTGACCTTTCCACTCACTGCACGTATGCCTCTCCTCGAGATGAATGCCAACCACCTATCATAATTTCCACCCACTTCATATATGCCATAACTCCCCCCCCCCCCCGCCCCCCCATGAATTTCTTTGATCTCCTCCCACTCTTTATTATCCTTGAATTAATTTGAGGGAACAACTGGTTAAGATGAGGAGAAATTAATCATAAAGTAATAAATAAAAGAACAAAATATTAATATTTAATCATGTCGTTCAACCTTATGGATTCACAAGAATCCAATCAATCACAGATTAAATAATCATGTTTAAATATAATTTTTTAATTACTATTCAAGATTAAGGGTTAATTAAGGATTAATCAAGATTAAATATTAAGAAATCTTAAGTCTAACCATAATCTCGATCATTAATCACGCTTAAGGTTAATCATGTCTTATTCGCTAATCAAGCACTACTAATTAATTGTCAAGAATGATAAGCAACAAGATACTAGTGTATTCGTTCAAGGTGTGGGTATGTACCTAACGTATGCATACCTCAAATGTATACTAATAATACTTATCAAAATCAAGCACATAGAACAATCATTCAACTAGTAGGTTATTGACATGTTGTAAGATAACAAGATCGAGTACATTCCTAAAATGTGTACACATGTTCCTAAAAGCATATGTGTTCTTTTCATTTTAGTTTTTTTTGGAGCGAGAGTGACAACTCACTCTCGCATACATTCGCTTATTTAGTTTCCTTGAATTTATGTTTGAAGAGACATTCCTCATTCCTCTCAATTATTCTATTTTGATGTTATTTGTGTATAGGCTAAAAAAATTAGTCATCAATGAGACCATAAACACATATAGAGTCAACTATGCATATTTCAAATATATTTAATTTAAAATAAAATTAATATTGTTTATTGTTTTTAATATATTTTTACCTTGACATATATCATAATCATAATGTCTACTTTTCTTATTTTTGTTATATATTTTTATAATCTTAACCATTTTTAAATCATTTATATGGTACACTAGAATAAATTGAGATTTACAATATTTTGAAAAAAAAACTTTTAATAATATTACAACCCTTGTATTTTGTATCAATGCAAGGCATATATATATATATATATATATATATATTGAAAAATAGCATTTCACCAAATAATTTTCTCTCAACAATTTTTACAATTTTTTTAAATAAAATTCCATTGTTATGGTACTCAACACCTACACTAATTGATATATATGTATTATATTTTACATGAGAAATAACATGCTATTGTAATACAATTTTTCTATATTTATCCTAAAGCTAATTCAATTTATTACATTTCATTCTTTTACACCATATTTAAATCCATTATAAAAATACCTCAAATAATCTTTTAGAAGTTAAAAAATAGTTGATTGTCCATATTTATATTTCCACTAAATCATGAGTTATTTACACCCAACTTATTTTATTCTTACACCCTAAATACAATTTTTCTCAATATTTTTCAACTACCTTATTTTCATTTTCAAACTTAATTTTTCATATATCTCATAAAATTATTAAACTTAAAATAAAACTTTATAAATTATTCAATATCATAAATATATGTCTCATTTAAAAATTTAAAAATAATTATTTATCTACTCTATAATGCATTTTAGTTTCCTAAATTAAAGTAAATTGTTGTTATTTAAATTATTTTTTTCTATTTTAAAATTTCTTCTCTTTAATATGTTTAAAAATATAAACTGCATTTTGATTATCCTTCGCTATTCTATGATAAAAGTTCCTTAATATAGGTTGATAAACACATTCTTTCACCTGAATTTATTTCCTTAACCTTACTTTTAATTACTGAAATATAAATTTTCAGATTATTCTAATGATAAAACTTCCTTATTATATGTGTTTCTTAAACAGTTGATAAGTACATTCCTTCTCCTGAATTTATTTCCTTCACCCAATTTTTAATTACTGACATATAAATTTTCAGATTAAGAAGCAGCTTTGTTGTCCCAGGATTTAAAGACATTCTTACTTATTGGGATTACAGGTTAGCTTTTTATTCTTAAATCTTTGAAGACAAATGAACAGTTGATAAGTACATTCCTTCTCCTGAATTTATTTCCTTCACCTTATTTTTAATTACTGACGTATAACTTTTCAGATTAAGAAGCAGCTTTGTTGTCCCAGGATTTAAAGACATTCTTCCTTATTGGGATTACATGTTAGCTTTTTATTCGAGGGTCCTTGTTTTGAATCTTTGAAGACAGAGTTACTTAATTCGAGGGTCCTTGTTTTGTTCTCCTTTTCTGTTATTTTCTCCATGTGAAATACGGAGATTTTTTTAGAGAATTATATTTTTATTTATTTGAGAAGAATAAAAAAATGTATTTATCAAATGTTTTGAGTATTGTTTATCAATTCTAGATAGTCATATTGTCACAAGAATTTATTTAAAAAGCAGAAGCGTAATCTTATTTTAAAGTTTGTTGCAATCATATTATCTATGTGCTCTATGCATAAGTTTAAAAACAATTAGAAGTCTTATGTAACAAGAACCTGAAGGAAATACTAAAAGAAGTAAAAGAAGTTTTCATAGAAAACAAAGGACGTTTAAAGTTGAATCCCTTGTACTAGTCTCAATTCGATTATGAAATTTTATGATCACAAAACAATTTTCCTAAACCACTTTTTGACATATGATATGCTTCTTGGTTGTGTCCTCAATAAACATGGGCAAAGGAAATTGCAGCCAACAATTATGAGATTAACTTCACTTAGCCTACTATAGCCACCAACCCAAGATCATGAACCTGCAATCCATTCTTCATTCACTCACATGCTAGCAAGGATTCACCATATACTTGCAAATAATATATATAATGAGAGACAACAAATTTGAGAAGATATAACAACGCCATGAATTTCACCTAGTTGTCGGTTCCATGCCCTCCATTTGCTTTGAAATGGTAGAAATGTGATTCTATTAAGAAGAAGATAAAACATAGTCCCACATTCCTATTCTAGAATTGACAAATTGATAAGCACCAACAAACATTTGCCAAGGCATGCTACAATCTACTAGAAAGTTGTCCCCCTCATTGGGGAACTTGGACCTTGGGCTAGCTTTGAAGGGTGGAATTAAGTTGAGAACTCTAGAGCTAACTTGATAGTAATATGGGGTTGAGCACTAAAGAGTTCCTCACTGTTATAGGTCAATTTGGGTACCATTCCCAATGACCTGGTTAACTGGACATCATCTCTAGGACCAATGAATAGGGTCTATCATCCCTTATCATAACAGTTGTTATATGCCTTAAGACAAAGAACAAGACAAATCATCCATGATTTTCATCTGCAAAGGTTTCTAAGATTTGAAGTTTATAATATATCATATGAGAGCTCACCATTGCTGCCTCTAAAGGGACTAAGTGTGTTGCATATGCAGGTAACCCCTTCCAAGGGTGCTCTACAAAGCACTTCGCGACACTCAAGGGTGCGTTGGTCACATTGGGAGCGAAATTCTCATTGTTCTGGAATCTCCACTTGGCCAGTGCCTTCTAGAAGAGTTCACATGTGTCAAACTTCGAATCCATGTGTCCTTTTGATACCTCTGAGACTGGGAACATGTCTTGCCTATTATTAGAAAGTCATTGATTGTAAAACTACCTTCAGCTCCTCTATAAATTGAACACAGATCTTAGTGTTTGAGAAGGAAGAATTTGAGTAGAGAAATGCTGGTGGAATTTCAATTGAGGAATTGATTTGAGTGACATGCTGCTAGATAGATGTGCATTGTGATGAGGTTGGGATGTTGCTGGAGATGGTGACACTAAATCAATCACTGGGTTGTAACCTCCCCTTCTATCCATTAATAAAGATTGTTGCTTACTTTCCCACATATGTATATGTATAAGCTCATGTATTTCATATTATGAATTCTTATTTGATGCATATGGTTCATGTTTTATTGATTTAATTGAATAACTTGAATAGACATATGTATTATTGCTATATTTTGTTGTTTAGTGTTCATCTTTGCAAAGAATATTTTGGCGACTTAGCTCAGATTTGAAGCTACAACAAGAGCGACAGAAGGAGAATAGGAAGTGCTTGGACTCCAAGTAAGTTCTTTGATATGTTCTATGTGTTTATTTATAGATAGGAAAAGCAGTTGCAAAGTCTTTAACCTGTTGTTCTAGATGAGCACTACATCTAGGGAAGAATGTTTTATCTGTAATCCATAATTCCGCATAACACTCACTATCCATATACTCCGTAATACTAAAAAAGGGACACCCCTATACTCCTCTTGCTCCTAACATTGAAACCATCCCACCATACTAGAAATGATTGTATCTCCATGCCATAGAGAATAGAGACCCAAATAAAACTCAATTTCCCTCCAAATCTACATGTTGACAAAACACTATAGAAACAAGTGCAATTTGTATTTCCCTAACAAAGACATAAGGGGAAATTCCTTAGACTAACCAAACCTCTTTCAAAAAGGCATCACATGTTAAAAATTTATCATTAAGAGCTTAGCCTTAAGAGGAGCCTTAACCTTCCAAAGACTTCTGCATCACCATTTTGACTGCTCGTTACCTGTTGGCCAAGGCACCTGAGAACCCAATCTTGTTGAGTAAAAGCCCCTGTTTTTTTTTAAATCCAAAAAATAACTCTTCTATATGATCAATCAACTTAATATTGGACTTGAATAATTCTAACAGAAACAAGGACCACTGTCTCACCTAATTCCCTTCAAAACCTAGATCCTCCAAAAAAATCCACCCTTGGTTCCAAATAGATGTAAAAGAAAACTAGAAATTCGATAAAGGGTAGATTTCCCAAGCACTTGCAACTAGATGATGTGATTCTCGAATAGATAAATGAGCCTATTACAACCAACAATAGTATCCATTCCTATCCTTACCTATGACTCATTTCTAACCATGATAAGGAGTGACCAATTAATGGAAATGATAAAGATATATCCTTCCATTGATTGGATGAAAATATAGATTGATTTTTCTTACTTCATATTTAGTCCAACCAATTTCTTGGAGCAACATATATTTTCAGGATAATAAAACATTGGATGTTATCCTTGGTTATATCCATCCCAAGGTATTTAGTAGCTAAATATTCTCATAAAAGATTTAAATATTTTAATCCCTAACCACTTAGGGATTTGGTTTTGCAAGTCTTCTCCATTGCACCCAGTGTGATCCTTTGGCCTAGCTAATAAATTTCCATGGGTAGTTGAAACAAAGCCTTTTAGTTTTCTCTAGGATGATTTTGGGGACATGTTTTCACTGCGACAAACACCCTCTAACTTTTTTCCAACATTCAAACTTTGGAGCCTCCTTATGATCATGCAATCCTTCATTTCAAGCCATTAATGTCGTGCTTAGTCATGTTCCTCAAGTGTTCAAAGTTTCCTTCAAGAATTCTAACTGCTGAAGTGACCAACTTCTACATGTGCATCTTATGATTCATGTGTAGCAAACCTTTTATGAGCAAGCCTAGAAATCAATATTGAGTATCTTTGCAAGTCAAACATTGCACAATGCCTAATCTCAGTGATTGTGCAGTGCTTAATAACAATGACTGTGCAACCCTTGATGACAAAGACTACACAATCTTTGTGGACAGTGCTTGTGCGGTCCCTAAAGATAGAGACTATGAAATCCTTATGTAGAGAGACATTGTGAGGGCATCCTTTTCTGACAATGATTGCATACTCTTTGTCGATGGTAAGAGTGTACTTTTGGCTCCTAGTTTCCTGACATGCACTAAGTGCACTCACCAATATTAATTCTAATTGCATGTATACTCCCCCTATATAAAGAGTCTAGCCTAGGTTTCATCCTTATTTTCTTCTTCCTCTTTTGAGCTCTGTGTGTTATTCAAACATAAGGAGTATTCTCTCACCCATGGTTGAAAATTCCCATCATTTGGGTGAGTTACTCAATTGTCTCTTTTTCTTTCACAAGTGTCGCTTTCTCTTTCTCTTGTTCTTACATGTGTAGTTTGGCTTGCTCTATCTCTTACAAGTGTCTCTTTTTCTTACTTTCATTCTTGCATCTGTCATTTGAGTTTTTTTTTTTTTTTTTGCAAGTGTCATTTTCACCCTTGCATGTGTTGTTTTCACTTGTGTTTAAACACGTTCAGAGCACCACAGGGCACTTTCTAGAGGTGTCTCTAGCACATTATCTTGCACTATATCATGGTATTCATCATTAGAATATGTGTTGGACACTTTCCTATGGCATAGTGCACCTTTTGGTTGCAACCGACACTTGTGTCTTCAATTGTGTTTCAAGTGTCGCAATCTTACGTTTCAACTGTTGCACTTAGAAGCAAGTGTCACTTTGCTATCATTTAAAGGTGTACATGTTGGTGTTGGCTACTATATATTTGTTTACCTTGTAATTGATGGTAAACATGTATGTGATATCTATTTGGGACTTGTTCGGATGCCTCTTTGTCTTGTTCCATTGACCCCACACTTAGCCATTTTCAGGCTTTTCATGGTCCTCCCATCATTCGCAAGTTATAAAATCACTATCCCTCCACCTCATGGAATTGTGCACTGAACCTATTTTAGGGAAAACTCCCATTTATTGTGCATTGGTCACCTTCAGAGCATATTCATTGAACCCTTGATGCTTGTAATTCCTCACTACACTAAGTCATAATCAGTTTTTCCTAGTATTTTGCATTGAGCACTTCTAGTTGACAAGGAGGATTTCTCTATTTTCTTGGAATCGCAAATTGCACAATACAAAGGCTTTCTCCCCCTCATGATGAAGTGAGCATCCTCAAGGTATAATGGCCTAACTTTCTATTGCTTACACCAACCAACTGTGCAATCTCTTCACCAAGTGAGACTCTTATTGTGCATTTTGTAGTTCTAATGGACAATAGGTCCATCATTAGGCCACTGTAGCTGTCAAATGTGAAATCTTAGACCCTGCTCCTCAGTCATTATGCACTCCATAGTTACAGTGCCTAGTCTTTCCACTCTTGATGATTGGAACCCCTGACTGCGCAGTTATCTTATCCTTCCTTGATTCAACTGTGTGTTGTGTAGTCATAGTGGGTAGGGGAGTCATCCATCATTCCTTGTGAAGCTCAATTACGCAATCCATACCTCCACTTCCTTGAGCACTGCACACTGTTCATCCTCAGTCAGTAGTATCATCACCCTTGTATCCTGGACTTTCACACTGCGCATGGCCTTGACAATCCTTCCATAATTGTGCATTGCATAGTTCCAGAGGATAATGTGGTCATCCCTCAATCCGTATAGTGCTAAACTACACAATTATTATCCTCTTTCTCTTAATTCCCTTTCACATTTCCTCATCATAGTCAACATGTTACATGAGCAAACACAGATAGAATAAGTGATTTTGGGGTTGATGTTGTCTTTTTATGAGTGAATTTCATTTGCAAGTACATCAACCTATCATGGCATGATGATGATAAAGGAGCTTAGCAAGAGAGGTTACAAGAAGGAAATCAATGGAAACAAGTCATAAAGATATTATCATGTAAGAATAAAGTAACCTTGAACTGTGACAGATGCATGGAGACCAAGATTACATAAAGGCTCTAGTACTATAATCAGATCCTTTGGAGGATGAAGATAAAGCACATCCTAGATCAATCATCAAGAGTTGAAGACATAGCAGCGGAGAAATGAACCTTACATAATACACTGCTATCAAGTCTCGTGTCATAGTCACCAAACTATGGTGATTCAAAGTTTCAACAAAAGAGTGTTATTTGTTCCCATGTAATTTGCCACACTATTGGTGGAATGTAATTATGTAATTTCCAAAAAATGAGAAAATGTAAAATGTGTGGAAGCCCAAGGGTCCCACGTGGAATGTCAAAAGTCACTTAAAAGTCCTAGAGTCATATAGAAGGTCAAATGTCACATAGGAATTCAAAAAGTCAGATGGGAGCTCAAGGGTCATGAGGGAAGGTCAAGAGTCACAAGGGAGGTGGAGAGTCACCTCATTTGTTATACATACATGCTCATATCTCAAACAAAGGACATTTCACCTTGGCCTATCTAGTTTGGCATAGGAGAGAAGATCATTCTTTGGAGTAGCAAGTGGTGGCTTAATGTTCTAGTATTGGGGCTAGTGTTGTATCATTGTAATCATGTATGTTGGGAGTTTCACTTAATATATGAATCTCTTAGATCCAACACACTTTCATTCATATGTTGTGAATGATATTTGTAAGAATATTCATTCATTTTTTGCGGTGTATGTTTATGTTTACACATACTAATGAAAATCAACTATTTCATTGGATTTGGTATGCATCTTGTTGAATGTGTGTTGTTAATTTATTTTATGATCGTTGTTATCTTTTGAACTACTTGTATATTCAAACTGCTAATTAGATTTATCTAAATCAAAAGACTTGAATCTACTCTACCAAATGTGGAAACAATTAAACCATCGTGAAATCACGAAGCATACAAGAGAGAGAATTCAATCACACATTATACAATGATTTTTGGGGGGAATCCATGGCTAAAAACTCATCCTATCTATATATTTCATTAGTTAGAAAAGTGTGTGAAGATTACAATTCTTTTCTCAAGCCCGAGCAACCTTTGCACTATCAGAATCTATATCACTACTTCACAAGCTAGTCTTGGTGAATACTTAACCAAATGCAAGCCTGCCCAAGTCCCCATTTCCTTGTGTCGTTTCCTTGGTAATTAGCCCCTAGTCTTGGTGAATACTTAACCAAATGCAAGCCTTCCCAAGTCCCCATTTCCTTGTGCCATTTCCTTGGTAATTAGCCCCTATTATTTATGGAAATTCCTCATTCATAACTGTGCAATCCCTATAGGCCCTTCTCTGAATGCGTGTACCACCTTTACAACTCAGATAATTAGACAACTGATAGTACACTTCCCTTGAACTCCAATATCAACTGGGTAACTCGTAGATCACACATGCATGAGTTAATTATGGTTGATTTATCAGTTAACTAGTTGATCATTAAGTACACCGCCCACTACTAGACCTCCCACTAGTTCATCCAACAATTGGAACTAGTTTAACTAACTTTAACTCAGTTTAACTGAATTGAATTATTACAACTCAAAAATAACTCAACCTAGGATCCTAAAACATAGGAACCACTCTACATGACTCACGCTAGGCCCTTAAATCAAATTAACTGAGCCAAATAGGTCTTTCTAACTTAGTTAACAAATTCTTGTTGTCTTGTGATGTGGAATTACAATTTTCTCCTAATTTAATACAAGGGAAAATTAAATTAGGAATTTCTGGTTGCCATTTTCAACATTACCTCACAACAAGAAAGGGATTATCAGATACCTCAATCCTACCTCTATTAAACTCGAATTTTCCTCGTGACAATGCCTTAGTCATATATCTGTATCATGTTCCTCTATGGGAATGTATGTTAGGCTAGGAGGTAACTCCACCAAAAACTAACTTGTTATTCATTAAGGATGCATACGAATATATACATGGAGGTGATCCTCTTGGGATTCATCTCACAGTGTCTTTTCAACTTCCTTATTTTATATTTACATTATATTACAATTTCACCCAATCCATTAGGATTATGTGTCAACATTCCACCCCTATATCTAAAGGGATGTTGGTGAGTCCAAGCATCGTTCTGAATCTTTCAAACTTTTCTCTTCCAAACGCTTTGGTGAAGATGTCTGCAATCTTCTCATTTGTGGAATAATGGTGTAGATGGATTGCCTTGGCCTCAACATGATGTTGAATCAAATGGTATTTTGTATTTATGTGATTTGTTCAATCATGGACCTTTGGTTTCTTGGAGAAATTTATTGAATAAGTGTTATCGATCATGAGTGGAGTTGAATGCATTTGTTTCATCTGAAAATCTTCCAGGATTTTCCTTAGCTGCACAATTTCCTTTGTATCTTTAGCTACTATGACATATTCTGCCTCGGTTGTGGAATCTACTGAAACTGATTGTTTGCATGATCTCCAAGAGACAAATCCTGATCCGAGACTCATAGTATAACCTGTAGTAGATATCCCAGTTTTTTTGTCTCCATAAAATTCTGAATCAAAGTATCCAACCAAGCTAAAGTCACCCACCTGTGTATACTTGATTCCAAAGTCTTGAGTCCCTTTAAAGTACTTTAGAACTCTTTTTTCAACAGAATAATGTCCCTCACAAGGCTTTTGCGTAAACCTAGAGAGGATTCCAACAACAAATGAGATGTATGGTTTGGTATTAGTCAGGTAGATGAGACTTCCTAAAAGTTGTCTATACTTCATTACATCCTCAAATTCTTTCCCTTCAATGTATGTGATCTTCAAGTTTTGTTCCATTGGAGTGGTAAAAGGTTGCACTCAGCCATGCAAAACTTGTTAAATAGATCTCCAATGTACTTCTTCTGAGAGAGGAATATAAACTTAGGATGTTGAACCACTTCGATACCAAGATAGTAGTGAACATAGCCCAAATCATTAATTTCAAAACCTTTCCTCAATTCCTTCTTTATGGATGCAATATAACTTTAATTGTTTCCTATCATCAAAATATCATATAAATACACCACAATATGTACAATTATTTTGCCAACATTCTTGACAAACAAAGTTTCATCACCAAGATCATAATGTTTGAAGTTAAGTTTCAGAAGATGCTTAGTTAACTTCTCATACCAAGCTCGCAGTGTTTTCTTGAGGCCATACAAGGATTTTACAAGCTTGCATCCTTTGTGTTCTTGGCCCTTCACAACAAATCCTTATGGTTGGGACATAAAAATATCCTTATTTATATCTCCATTCAAGAAAGTAGTTTTTACATCCATCTTATGGTCTTTCCAACCATTATGAGCTACCAAGGAAAAGAGTGTCTGGATGGTAGCCTTTTTTTCTTTGGGTGAAGAAGTATCATGTAATCGACCCCTTCTTTTTGTGAAAAACCTTTTTCCACAAACCTACATTTGTTCTTGTCAAGTGAACCATCATATTTGTACTTGTTCTTGTAGACCCACTTGCAGCCAATTGGTTTGGCTCCCAATAGAGGATCAACCAACTTCCAAGTGCCATACTCTATCAAGGCATCATATTCCTTTTGCATTGCTTCATTCCATTCATCATGATAAATGACTTCTTTGAAGGAAGTTAATTCAAGATCTATAGACAAATTCAATTCAAAATTATAAGAAATGTTCATATTAATAGGTGAATCATAAAAAAATACATCGCCTCCGTTTTTCCTAGTGGAAATTCTTGTTCCTATCTTTCCAACCTCATCAGGACGAACATTTTCAAGTGTATTTGTCATCCATTTTGGAGGACCTTTATAAGATGGCCTAGGCTGCTCATTTGATTGAGTTAGGATTGAATCAAGATTCATTCTCCCAATTCTGTCAATCACATCACTAAGATGGTGATACCATATGTCGATATGCTTGGACCGATGATGAAAAAATAGATTCTCAAAGAGTTTGACACAACTCTAATTGTCACAGTAAATCATTGTAGGATCCATCTGCTGACCAAATAACCCAACAAGGATCTTTCCCATCCAAATAGCCTCACAAGTTTCTTGACTAGCAGCCATGTACTCTACTTTAGCTGAACTGAGTGCAATTTATCTCTACTTCCTATTGTACCAAGAAACTATTGTTGACCCAATACTTAATATTCCTCTTGATGTGCTCTTCCTATCTGATGGAATCCCTGCTCAATTTGCAATTGTGAATGCTTGCAACTTCACTACCTTTGACTATATGTACCAAAGTCCAAACTGAGTGGTGCCCCTGAGGTATCTCAACACATGCTTAGTTTTCTTCCAATAGAGTTTGGTTGGCTTAAAAGTTTCTTGACTAAGATAGTTAGCTGCATAACACATGAATGTTCATGTGATCACCAAGTACATAAGTGATCCACAAGCTGCTTGTAAATGGTAGCCTCTACCACTTCGCTTGAAGTAGCATATACCTTCCTCCAAATCCCTCCTAGAGGAGTCTCCATTGGTTTTTTTCTCTCCATGTGAAGCTTTTTTAGTATATTGTTGGCATACTCTCCCTGAGAGACAAACAATTCCCCATCTCCTTGACAAATTTCCAAACCAAGGAGATAATGCATGATCCCCATGTATTTCATCTTGAATTCTCTTACCAAATTCTCTTTGGAATATTTTATTAGCTTATCATCACATGTTAGAATTAAATCATCGACATATAATACAATAATCAACAATTTACCTTCAACGACAATTCGGGTAAAGTTTTGCATCTACTTCACTTTTGGTGAAGCCCAACCCGGTGAAATAGTTGTCAATCCTAGTGTACCAAGCACGAGGTGTTTTTTTCAATCCATACAACGCTCGTTTGAGTATTCACACATGTGAATCTCTGTCGAAGATCTCGAATCCTTGTGGCTATTCTATGTACACTTCTACCTCAATCACTCCATTGAGGAAGTTTGTATTCACATCCATCTGATGTATCTTCCATCCCATCTGCACTGAAAGTGATAGAATTGATCTAATTGAAGATTACCTTTATACTAGAGAAAAGGTATGATTGTAATCAATTTCCTCCACCTAAGATAACCCCTTAGCCAAAAATATGGCCTTTTGTTTCTCTACACTCCTATCTACTACTTGCTTCACCTTGTAGGTCCACCTAGAACCTACCACTAAATTTTCCTCTAGCCTTGGGACCACTTCTCAAGCATTGTTCTTAATAATGTAATTATATTACTCTACCATGGCATAAATTCATACTAGTTGTTGCACTACTTCCTCAAATGAGGATGGTTGAGTCTCTACACTCTCACTCATTAGAGCCATGTAGCTAGTGTACTGATCTAGTGACCTCCTTTACCTGTGTTGTGGTGTGGGTGCTCCCACATTCTCTTTAGAATCATGAATCAATCTATCAACTTCTATGGTTTGCTTCTTTTCGTCTCTGTATGTTTATACATGAGTGGGTGCTTCCACTCTCTACTCCTCTGCTTGTGGCTACTCCACAACATCCTGAGGTTCTTCCTTTGGAGCTAAAGTATCCTCATTTGCATGAAACTAAAGCTCCCTCTCAAGGTAACATCTCATAGCCTTCCCTTCATTTAACTTCACATCTGTACGAACAACTATCATTCTATGAGATGGTAGGTACACTTGATAGTTGTGATGTGTATTAGTGTACCCCAAAAACATGCCCAACTCTATTGTTGGTTCTATATTTTTCTGTGCATCCTTGGAAACATGATAGTAAATAGACGAACCAAAGATCCTGAAGTGTGCCACATCTGTTTCTTACCTAAAAAATTTTCTTTTGGTGTACTCATCTTGATAATTTGATGATGACTCTTGTTCTGCACATATACCGATGTGTTTCATGTTTCAACCCACAAGTGAAATGGTAGGACCTGATCATGCAAAGTCACATGTGCAACTCCCATAATACTCTTGTTCTTCCTATCAATGACCCCATTTTGTTGTGGTTTATGGGGCTTTGTCAACTCCTGTTGAATTCTTTCTTATGCAAAAAATTTATTGAACTCATTCGACACATATTTTCCACCTTTATCTCCACTAAGAGCCTTCACTTTACTGCCTATGTATTTCTCAACAAGTTCTTTAAATTCACAAAAATTTTAGAATGTTTGGTCTTTCTTTTGTATAAATAATATCTAACACTTACGTGAGAAATAATTTACAAATATAACATAACACATTTTCTTGGACATGAAGGTTGTCGAGAAAGGTCCACACACATCTCAGTGAACTCTTTCAAGGACCAATTGCACTCGATTTTCCTTATCATGAAAGGTGACTTTGGTATACCTCCCCAATATACACGTTGTGCATGTATCTCTCTGCTCTAGTGCACCCTTGGGAAGTCATGTAGAAATTTGTTGCATGATCTTCAAATCTCCATGGGGAAAATGGCCAAGTCTCCTATGCCATAATTCATTGATGTCTCATCTCTGCACCTTCTTTGCCTTCATGCTCAAAGAAACACGGTCTTCTACATCCAATTTGTAGAGGTTATTCACCCAAACCCCGATGCACTTCACTTGTCCCATGGTGATGTGATGAAGGAAATCCTCTCCTTTTCTAAATATCACATCGTAGCCATGGTCTTCCAACATAGAACCTGAAACTAATTTTTTTTTCAGACCTGGAACACACATGACATCTTTTAATATGAGATTAGAACTAAAATTCCTCTGAAAAGTAACATTATTGATACTAGTCACACTATACCTTCCATAATATCCCATCTTGATGTGCATTTGGAGGTCCTTCTCCTCCAAGTCACTGAAAAACTATTTATTCCCCATCATATGGAATGAGGCTCAACTATCCAGATACCACACACTAACCATCACTGATGTCACCATGCATGAAATGAGGGTGAAATTTAACTCAAACTGTGAAGGTAGAGCTTCACCTGTCGCTCCTCCTGAGGGCTTCTTGTCGGCCTTCTTGTGTGGACACTTCGTGGCATAGTGTCCCAGATCATGAAAATGAAAACATTTAATCTTTGACAAGTCCTTCTTCTTTCCATCCTAACCAGAATCTCCTTTGGATTGGGATTTCTTACCTTTCTTCGCTTTTCCATATAAGGCACAATTCTCCTTATCATCATGATTGATGAGGTTCCATCTCCTGTGTTCCACCTTATCTCTTCTTGCACCAAGTCGGACCACAAACACTCCCATTTTGGTAGCTTCTCCCTCCCATTTACCAAATCCTGGTAGTTGTGCTAGCTCTTAGGAAGGCCTAGAAGTTCTAGGATGACCATATTATCTTCAATAATTGCAATACCAACATTCCCAAACTCATCCCGACATTGGGTGAGTTTTCTCAAGTACTGTGGTATTGTGTCACCCTTTTCCATCTTGATTTTTCAAAGCTTTTCCTTCAGTGCCAGCTTCCTGTGGTCGTTGATATTCTGAAACAAGTCTATCAAGGATTGCCACATTGCATATTGATTCTCCTTCCCGTGGAAGTTCGAGACAAAATGATCTCGAACTCCTTCTAATATGATCCTCCTCGCTTTTGCAACACACTTCTTCCACTTTGCTAGATCTTGAGCATCAAATGTTGGAGGTCTAGGAATGTTAATATCTATGAATTCCTTCAACAAGTTATCTTCAAACATTGCCTCCATCATGTCCTTCCAAGCAATATAATTCAAACTTCCCTCAAGGGAATATTTGAGTCTCAATTTGTAGAAGGCCATCCTTCTAAATTTGAATATTTGATCATTAGAGAATTTTTGAGGTCTAAAATGGACCTCCTAAGAAAAATGTACAACCAAAATAAACTTTATAAAAACTAATAGGATTCAAGATAATGATTTCAAACATGGGGGATGATTCAACATTTTTGGAATAAAAAAATAAAAATATTTAAAAATAACAAAATTACTTTTTTAACTCATATTTTCAACTTATCTCCTTATATTTTACTCAAATTTCAAGAGGGAGTACTCGGTCGATGCTAATTTACTTCCTCATCCAAGGAGTACCCATGTTGCATACATTTGATGGATCCCACTACATGAAAAATGAGAAATGCATGAAAAACGTGATTCGAAAAATGAGAAATATATGAAAAAACGTGATTGCAATCACGTTTTTCATATATTTATCATTTTTCATGTAGTGGAATTCATCGAAAGTATGCAACATAGGTACTCCTTGGATGAGAAAAATTATGAATCCAACGAATGTTGCCACTTGAAATTTGAGTAAACCCATACGGAGATAAGTTGAAAATACAGGTTGAAAAAAATAGGTTTTTCTTTTTTCCCTCTAAAATTTGATGATGTAATCTAATCTTATTTTATTATTTCCACTATTATTTTATAATTTCCTTAGGAGGCCCATTTTAGACCTCAAAATTCCCCTAATGTCTACAAATTCGATCTTGCAAATACAACTTCGAATTGTTCTCTTTTATTGTGATTTATGCTGTGATACCATGTATAAATTCCTTGTAGAATCAAATTTCTATTGAGATTTATCTAAATCAAAAGACTTGAATCTACTCTACCAACTTGGAAGCAATTAAACAATCATGAAATCATGAAGCATACGAGAGAAAGAATTCAATCACACATTAGACAGTGATTTCTAAGGGAAATCCACAGCTAAAAACCCCTCTTATCTATATATTGCATTAGTCAGAAAAATAAGAGAAGATTACAATGCTTTGCATAAGCCCAAGCAACCACTAAACTATCACAATATATCTCACTACCTCACAATCTATTCCAGGTGAATACTTAAACAAATACAAGCCTTCCCAAGTCCCTATTTCCTTGTGTAGTTTCCTTGGGAATTAGCCCCTATTATTTAGGGAAATTCCTCATCCATAACTGAGCAATCCCTATAGGCCCTTCTCTGATTACATGCACCACCTATAAAACTCGGATAATTATACAACTGATAGTACACTTCCCTTAAACTTCAATCTCAATTGGGTAACTCGTAGATCCCACATGCATGAATTAATTATGGTTTATTTATCATTTAATTGGTTGACCACTGAGTACACACCCCACTACTAGACCTCCCACTAGTTCCTACAACAGTTGGAACTAGTTTAACTTAATTAAATTATTACAACTCAACCTAGGCTCCTAAAAAGTAGGAACCACTCTACATGACTCAAGTTAGGCCCTCAACTTGAATTAACTGAGCCAACTAATTCTTTCTAACTTATTTAACACATTCTTGTTGTCTTGTGATGTGGAATTACAATTTTCTCCTAATTTAATTCAAGGTAAAATTAAATCAAGATTTTCTTGTTGTCATTTTCAGCACTACTTTGCATGTTAATCAAAAATTCTTTCTATGCTCTTACACGTCTCTTTTAGGATAGTAATATTACTTTTATTCTAGAGGCTCACTCTTTATTTCCCGTCTGTGAAATAACCTTATATACATTTCAATTGTATGCTTCAAAGTGTCAAATTTCTTATTTTAAAGGTTATGTGCATACTTTCTTATGTCGTTAACTACAGCCAAGATAAATCTCTATGAATAATGGTGATCAGGCCTATTTTCCAGATGGGGATCCTAATCCAAATGGTGTGAGGTCTAGTTGGACTTCATATCGGGGAGACCCACTTTGTTGGTGTATTTCCATCATCATCAACAGGATATGAACAAAAATATCCCATTAAATGGGAATTGCTTCTAAAATATTTGTGAACAACACCTAATAAACACCTTGAAGTAACCATCTATTCTACCATAAAAAGATTCATTTCTCTATTATAGATACTAACCAGCACCAATCAACTTTATCATAATAATTATGTTTTAGATCGAAGCCAAGATACTTGAAACTCTTTTCCAGATTGAAGTATTGAGTAAGAAGGCTCCTCTCAATGAATTAACTAAGTTCATTATTTAAGATTGACATGTATAACAATGACTTTGCTAAGCTAAATTCAATTCACGTGGCTATAGTGAAAGGGATAAGAATCATTAGGGAAATTTTGAGATCTAAAATGGGGCTCTTGATGAAAGTAATAAAGTCATAGTTAAAATTAAAAAATAAAAGTTATTAATTTTAAAGAAAAAAAAACACTACTTTTTTTGTATTTTTGGTTTATCTCCTCATAGGTTTACTCAAATGTCAGGTGTAGGCATCCATTAGATCAAACGAGTGCCTATCCTTGAAATTTGAGTAGAAATATGAGATGATAAGTCAAAAGTGCAATTTAAAAAATGTAGTTTTATTCTTTCCCTCCAAAAAAATTAACCCCCAAGGATGACACCATCATATTGAATCTTATTAGTTCTTTTAAAATTGATTTTGTTAGTACATTTATTGTTTTGAGGCCCATTTTTTACATCAAAAGTACCATAATGTCTTTCAACTAATATATTTCCCTCATTGTGCCTGTTATGATAAAATAACATCATCAACAAACAACAGATGAGTTAATCTTTATCTCCTTATTTTTATTCATTGCAAGGACCTCAAGCTCTTTTTCGCTTCAATCAAGTGACTTAAACTCTCAACTAACAACAGAAGCAAGTAGGGAAAGAGATGACATCCTTGATGTATACCTTTAGAAGCTGTGAAGAATTTTGAAAATGCTCCATAAATAAGGACCACAAATGACATTGTAATGATAGATCTCATAATCTACTTATGGAATGGAGAATCCTAGGTGTAAAAGAATGATATGAAGGAAGAACAATGAAACATTAGCATATGCTTTAGAAAGATCAAATTTTAATAATATCGCTAGTATATGCCCCACATTAATATAATGAATTCCCTCCTATGCAATGCCAATAGCCTCATGAATATGAAATCCTCACAAAAAAGACATTTTTTTTCTTGAGATAAAATCAAACATTGATGGCTTAAGTCTTGTAGGAATTAAATTAGCCATTATCTTATCTAAATAGTTTTGACTCATAAGTATGAATCGATAAATTAAATTTTGGTAAGATTCTTTCATGATTAAGACTAAAAGGTTGTAATGAGACTTAAGGAGAGTTTCCCTAACATTCTAATATTCACTTCCTCCATCACCCTTATAAGGTCCAGACCCGACATATCAAGAAAAAACAATATATAATTTAGGAAACTAACCATTAAGACATGGAATTTGATCCTTTTGAAAGTACAATATAAAAATACATATTTTGTCTTGGTTAATGGGATAAAAACTATCCTTATTTTCCCCATCCAATTGTTTTCTCCTCCAAATAGGTTAAACACATACCCACTTTTAGATATTTTCTAATCCAGATCTTCAAGCCAATATGCATCATCAAATCCATGTATGTAAAACACTCTATCCAATCCTAGACTTCCTTGATAGAAAAATCCATAATTAGTAATGTCATGAAAATACTTAAAAACTCTCTTTATTTTTGTGTATTGCTCTGTCCCTAAGTTTGACATATACCTAGTACTCAATACTCCCATTTCATGTGCAATGCATGGTCTAGTACAAACCATTATAAACAACAAAATTCTGACTACAATAGCATATGGAACATGGGACATGTCATTTTCTTGTGTTTTGGGACACTAATATGCAGATAAATTTACACATATAGGAATATGTACCTTTACTGATTTACATTCTTGCATATTAAACCTATGCAATATTTTCTTGACATAATTTCTCTGATTTAATCATAGTTTTCCATTTTCATGATATCTTTAAATTTCCATGCCCAAAATGAATTTATCAGCACTAATATCCTTCATGTCAAATTTAGAGGACAATTGAGTTTTCACTTCCTAGATAATTTCCCTGACATTTCCAATAAAAAATATATCATCCACATATAAGACCAAATAAATAAGACATTCACCAACTAATTTGAAGTACACATAGTAATCCACTTTTCTCCTTGTGAATTCAAATCCCAATATATAAATATCAATTTTTTTATTCCACAACCATAGTGTTTTCTTTAACCTATATAGGGATTTTTTCAATCTGCATACCAACTCTTTATTTCCCTTCACTATAAATCCTTTTGGTTTTTTGATATATGATTATTCTTCCAAATCCCCATGTAGGAATATTATCTTCACATCCATTTATTATACTTCAAAAACAAAATAAATTAAAGTGGATAAAAGAAATATAATAGAAGCTAAATGGGCAACGCGGGAAAAAATATCACCAAACTCAGTTCCCTCTACCTCAGAATAACCTTTTGATACTAACTGAGTTTGCATTTATCCACTTTTCTTGTTGCATTCGACTCCTTCTTAAACACCCATTTGCTGTTAATGGGATTTATTCCAACCAACTACTCCGCTATATCCCAAGCCTCATTATCTAAGGCTATTATTTCTTCAACCATGGCCTTTTTCTAGAGTTTACCATCCTCTAAATCACTTTCCTCAACATTTCTAATATCATCATCAATAATAAATAAAACAAAATTTGAATGGAAATTAGGTGGAGTATCTTTTTGGTTACCTTTTTTCCCAAATTGATCTCCTCAATACCGAAGTATGCAGTTTTTCTTCTTTTGATTCATGTTATTATGTAGATTCTAAGTCACCACCCTTAAATTCAAACTTTATCTTCTCTAGTTATTTCTCCCTTGGTAGGACTTCTTATTTGAAAAAATATCTTATTTCTCTAGATACTATATCTCAACTATACACAACCTTCTTAGTTTCTAGGTTTCAAATCTTATAGCCTTTCAAACCAACTTCATATTCAATAAAGATAATCAATTTGGCTTTCTTATCTAGCTTAAACCTATTCTCCTTTTGGAACATGTACATAAGCATCCGATCCAAATACCTTGAGATGATGAAGAGAGAGTTTCTTACAAATCCATACCTCATGTGGAGCATTGTTATCTAATGCAAATGAAGGTGATCAAAGAATTCAAATTTCTTTCTAAGGAAATAAACCCATTTATTTTTTTAGATATATATATATATATATATATATAAACAAGACATAATACAAATATTTACCTAGTGATGGAACCAACACAAGTCCAAACACATAACTATGCACTAACTATAACATTCCCTCTACCCATGTAGCACAAGAGGAGAACTTTACCCGATTCTACTTCCCATATAGACAAATTTTCATAGAAATCAAAATCTAAAGAGAAATTAGACATACCTTATACCATACCATTAACATGTGGTCCTTGAAGGCCTTTCTCTCTGATATGCCCCTATATTTGAAGCCACAACACAAAATTTTCTCTAGAGATAGTAGTATATTTTCCTTCTTCAAATTTACTCTCAAGAATAAAAAAATGTTTGCATCCATAACCAATAATGTTTCCCAAAAAATTAGACAAAGTTCCAATCTAAACTCCCCTTAGCAAAACTATTACTACTCCAACCATCCCACAAGTATCCTTGTCTAGAAACATTGTTTTTACACCTACGTCATTCATCTTGCTTACAAAAATCAAACTGTTGGCCAAGCCTAGGATGTGAAGATCACTAGTGAGTGTTCTAATCCTTCCATCCATGAGATACAACTTCACTTTTCCTCACCCTATTATTTTGGCTATCAAGTCATCTCCTAGGAAAAAATCTCCTCCATCATATCCTTCATACTTACAAAATCACTCCCTGTGAGGAGTCATTGGAAAACATGTACTTGATTCTACTAGTTTTGCATGAGGATCTACACATGTAATTGAAGAAGCTAAGTGCACATCCCCTTCTTGATCTAAGGATATTTTTGCTTCAATAAAAGGAGCATCATCAAATCCCCTACCTTTCTTATTGATTTTGGATCTAGTATTTATTGTAATGCTCTTCTTTCCACATCTCCAACATACATTTATGAATTTTCCTAGAGATTTATATCTTCCTCTAGATTTATATCTCCCACTTGATGACTTATTTTTATTTATATTATGAGAACACCCTATTATAAACAAGGTATCTATGTTATGAATTTCCATTTTTTTTGTCTTATCTCCTTGGATAATAAGAATGATACTATTTCGGTGAAACTTGAAGTAGTTGCATTACTACTTATGGAAACAACCTGACTATCCCATGAGTTTGGTAAAGAACACAACAAGCTAACACTATTATCTGCATTTGAAATCTTAATATCAATAGATAATATTTGACATACCATAATATTGAGGGTGTTCAGATATTGTTCAATCACTAATTCTACATCTTTCATCCTCATGTTATATAGTCTTTACCTTAGGAAAAAAATTTCATTGACAAATTAAATTGATACAAATACCCTAACTTACTACATAATAGCTTCATTATATCTTCTTCTAAAACATTTAGTAATACTAAATCTGAGAGACACAATGATATTGTTCTCTTTGCCTTTTATCTAACTTGGTCTTCTATAAACATCCCTATTGATGCAATACTTGTATAACCAATGATCCATTGATATTTGTCCACCAAAAAATATTCCATTTTGAGCTTCCATGGGTCAAAACTTTCCCATTGAATTTCTTGATCTCTTTTTTTCAACTACTCAGCATTTCCTTTTATGATATGACTTAATTCCTCAAATTTTGCACCATAACAGGTTCTACCACAGGCCCAAGCCAAACCCACAAAAGCACCCCCTTGAAGCCAAAACTACTTTGATACCAAATCTAGGTTTTAACCATGTACACTTAATTGTTGCAAATAAATTCTTAGGAAAAAACAGAAAAGATGCAATGGAACACATATTAACATAGAGATTTTACCTTAGAAACCCAAACCAATAAACCATGATTTTTTTTTCAATACGTTCTCCTTTGTTGTATTACAATACAATATGCATATCTTTCAACATCCAAATTTCCAATCCATTTCCCCTAGATTAAAATATAACCACAATTACTTAACAAAAATTACAAAACCATGCACCACAAAACCTATAAAAGTGAAAATTTTGCATTGAAAACCACCAAAAATTGACCCAAGAAATTGCCCATTTTTTTCGAGAGCATTGTCCCTGAACCCCTTTATCATGTTGCACCCAACACAATGTAAAAAGAATGGAGATAGTCATGCAAAGAATATAACGCATACCCAATAAGAAAATCTTCATGTTATCATCACAAAATTCAATCCAAACTACTCGAAGACACCACTCATTCTACCTTTTAATAAAATGCTGGGATTTCCTTCCAATTCTTACAATTTAAGTCTAATGTCTTCTGCAAGAGGCCCATATTTAGCAATAGGAATTAAAAATTCTAAATCACTTTCCACTATAGATAACAAGTTACAACCCATCTCAAGCTCAATAATTATCCCTTACCCATATTGCCACTCTAGATTTTATTTATTCTAAGGAATTGAGAAATTAATCACAAACCAAAAGATTTGTGTGCAAGTCAAAAGATACCCAATTATCCTTAATCAAAAATTGTAATTTCTCCTTCCCATTTCAACCAAAGTTAAATATGTATGGGCCTCTTGGATGGGGATTCATCCCTTCTAATTACAACAAAATCATATTATAACGATCTAAGCATTTGATTATTAGGATAGTCTAAGTCATACCTTTCCATTTTGAGTAGAAAATTATAATAGAATGATGAAATGATCTAATCTCTTGTACATTACCCCCCCCAAAATGTTCCCCCATGTTTGTTGGAATTTTAAGGGCTCAACATCCAATAAATCCCCCATATCCAAGATATGATAAATGAAATCATCCAACATATCTAGTGGAGCACTTTCTCCCTAAAATTCTCTTTAATTGAGGGTGAAGTTCAAATCTCTTCCCAAAATGAACCCTTCAACATTTCATAATGAAAAAATTGAACAATTTTTCCCAAAACCCCTTCCTCTCATCATAAGGACCATAAAATTTAGGATTGCGAGTTTTAGAAACTAAGGCACTTGTTGAGTGCCTCTCTGCGTAATCTTGAATGAAAAGTGAAAGAGTTTAATAGGGAAATTGTGTGGGCCCACCTAGTAATTAGCCCCCTGGAATGTCCCTTTGAATCAACAACCATAGAATCCTAGGAATCCAATATCCTTTTAAGTTTTAGATTTAACAATTCTCCCTTTTCCTATAATTTCTTATACAACATGACATTAAGTTTTTCAAGTTCCAATTTTCACTTCAAGGCCAATTTGTTGGATTAGCCCCACAACACTTGAATATTCATGGATAAATTTCCCATGGGGCTTTTCCTACTCTCAAAACCATATATATTAGCTTTTGGAAGACATGGTTGAATTTATTAATGGAAACTTCCTAGGTTTTATTCTCTTCACTTCTAACCAACCCCTCGCCCTCTTATATCCTTGAACAATTCTACACCTAAGCCTCTCAACAACTCAAAGAATTTTATCCTTTCCACTTTAAGGGATAAAGTTAATAGTAATCAACCCCTAAACTCAAAGAAGAGGTCGAGGATATAACCCAAAGTTGTTAATAAAGGAATTATTGGAATTCTAAGAATGGTTCATTGTATGGATAATTGGTTTAAAGGGGTAAGAGAAATCATTGGGGAATGCCAAAATTAAGGTAGAGAGGACATAAAATAAGCATACTTACTCGATTTAAAATTTTGTAGTGAAGGAAGGTGAAGGAGCTATAGATGTAACATATTTTAGTGCAGGGTTATCCAAAACCAAACTAACACTTTCGGGACATAACACACTTATCAAATTCTCCAATCTTCTTCTAAAATGAATGTCTTCAATGAGATAAACGGACATGTGCCAAATAAAATAATATCAAGGTGATTTTTAATGGTAGAACTAGCCATCAAATGGTCACCATTCTCCTAACAATCCAGAGCTTGAGATTTGAGTTTTCAAGGACTTTGAGACCCCTCCATGGAACATCTAGACCCATCTAAATTCATCCACCACCACATATTTCTAATGAATCGTTTTAGACAATATTGTTGAGTATGCATGTAGTTATGAAATATGGAGCACTAAAATGGGCTATTCAAGTAATCAAAGGGTTGTGTGAGGCATTTATTGTTGTAGTCTAGATCCACAAATTCAATCATTCCTTTTCCCATATCATCCTCCACTATGAATTTAACAATAATATGAAATTTATTCGAGTTAAAACTATCATATACCAAAATCATCTTATCGATTGAATTCCATATAGTATTAATCACTTGGATAATACATAAGTCCATAGGGATATTAGGCAATATTACCCACACCATAGGAGTTCCCAAGAAGTCCTCCTTTGAGTCAAACATCATACAAAACTTTAGGGAAATCAAGGCATTATCCAAGAACCACACCTCTTTCAATATTTATTTTGCATCCACCTCTACCTTGAATATAAACCTAGTACAATGCCTAATATGAATGTGGAAGAGAAGAAAATATCTAAGAACTAACAACTAAAAATACTTAACCCATCTATTCACCAACTCGAAGCCCACTCTTCAACTCAAGAATTTCTTGACTAAGATCTTTCTAACTAGGTCTAAAATTTTATTGAATTTTATGTCTTCTCCGACAACCAATGAGGCTCTTCCTCCCCTGATTCTCACCACTTTTCATTTATTTCTCCCTAATATGGATAATATGGATCTTGAGCCTTCCCCTTCACCTCCACCAAGTCACTCGAAGTTTAGACTAGGTCCTACAAATCCCACCTCCTCTATCACAATGTTAGACCAAAGGGCCATATTAGAATTGGGAACAAAGACCAAATAGGGATAGTTACACACTTGTGATGAACCTCACCATTGAGAAGTCTTGCTTCCTTAAGGATTGGTATATTATTGAAAGAGGAAGTGTTTCCTCCTTGTAGAATACCAAAGGTTTTAAGATCTTGTCCCAAGATGTCAGAGCATGATATTTGACGTTCTAAGAAGATGCAGTGAGATATATACCTTGGACCATCAATGAACACCTCGTGTGCCTCCTAGCTCATGAAACCAACAACCTTACCATTGGTACTACCAAAATTTTGAATGAATATTTCCTCTTCAAATAAGATATCATCTAAGTAATCAACAAGCTCCACGTCATCCTCCATATCGCACCATGACTAGGTGACATCTATAGATTTTGATTAAGGATCCCAAACCATTACCTTACTATTACCTGACAAAAAAATTCTCAAAACCATATCTTGGAACCAAAAAACATTGGGTGGAGTACTCTCCCCCCTTTTTAATGTATAATAAAATAAATTATTTAAAGTATATATATATATATATATATATATATATATATATATATATATATATATATATATATATATATATATATATATATATATATAAACATCTATCATTACGCCAAGGGCCGCTCTACAACCTAATATGGGGGTGATGTTGTAGCAGTGTAAAAGTTTGTTTGTAAACACTTATATGTCAGATAGATTTTAAAAATAATAAAAGGTTAAAAGTAATATAAAAGCCAGTATGGGGGAGACGTTGGAGCATTAGTAAATGAGTGCAAACATTTAAATGTTGTCTCAGTTAATAACAAATTGTTAAAAATAATAAAAATAACAAAATTCAAATTTTTATATTGTAATTTTGTTTTTATTAATAAAATTATTAATTTTAAATAAAAATCATAATATATATATATATATATATATATATATATATATATATATATATATATATATATATAGTAGTTATATATTAAGATTGATTTTACCATATAAATTAAAATAATGTTTTCATAGCCATATTTAAATTTATTTAATAAGTGCATAAAAACATAATATTTACAATAAACTTATAATAAAACAAGATTATTAACCAAAGATATTAACTTGGAAATAGGTTTTGTTACAATATCTTGGGTCCAATACTATGGCTTTTCAATGCCACATGCCCAAAAAGCATAACTCATTTCACAATCAAAATATTTTATAAATATTCTAATTTAATTTAATTTCACAACATTTTTTAACTAAATCTAAAAGTGAAAATATTATAATTACTTTTAAGATATATCTAAACCCTCTATCTTGACTATTACTAAAAATATTCTATTGTTATTCCATAAAAATTGAATCAAAGTTTTAATAAAATTAAAAATAAGAATATTTTTATATATAGAAATGTGAAATTTATATAATATAAATAAATTATTAAAAACTAGTATAGATCATTTTTAACTAAAAATTTACTCAACCATGTTAGTCTTTAATATTTATAAATATATTAATAATTATCTCTTTTAATTTATACTAATATTTTATTATTTCTTTTTACATTTACGATATTTTAATTATATTTAATTGTAAAGAGTTTTATTTATGTTAACTCAATTAAGAATGTAGCAAAATTTCTATTTGAAAAGGTATTCGATTAATAATATACATATTCATCCTCGTGATATCAACTAATTTACTTCGTGGAAGATGGGTTGCATGGGGCACCCCCATGCGAAACCACATGACACAACATGGTGGTAATTAGGAGCGTTAATGCTTGTCTTTTCGATCCTTGAATATTTGTACCCAAGGTACGAGTATTTCCGATGACGAAAATTCTTTCAGTGTAAAATAGAAGGAAGGGACGCTTATAGTGTGTATTCTTGGGTGCTAGAATCAGAGAAATATGAGGGGAAGTCTCTTTGTACCAGTCTTGTCGGTGATGGTAGGGGAATTTTTAGAGGAATTTTGCTTCTTCTTTTTTTCGTAAATAGGAATTGGAAGTTGGGCATCAAGTGAATCGTTGTAAGTTGATCATGGAGCGGTTAGACTATACTCTTGATGTAGGTTTGCCGAGTTAGTCCATAGCGCTGTTATGGGTAATCCATATAAGGTATAAATTTTAGGTTGTCTTACATGTTGTGATAGTTGATTTTGTGCTTATCTAATTTAGTTTCACTTTGTTTATATGAGTGGAGTGGTCGTTTGGAAAGGGGCATTTTAGCTGACCTTTTTTTATATATAATTAGGGGGTGGATAGTTTGTCAACACACCCATGGGTGATTGAGTTTTGGAAGTGACTTGGTCCTTGGTTGTGTAGCGTGTGGTGTCTATCAATGGGTCGGGTTAGCTTGGATAGAGGTGGGGCAGTGGTTATTTTTCAAGTCTCTATATTTTCGGTTGTGTTTTGCGGAGGTTCCCATGGTAGGAGTTGTTTTCATTGGGGGGGGAGGGGAACACTGAGGCCCCACACATGATGAAGGGGCATCCCCGACTTTTCAGGGAGATTCAGTGGTGCAAAAGAGTTGTTTCCTTTATTGGGCATGTAGTTAAGTGGAGGATTGGTGTGCATTTGCATTCACATAAGTTCCAATCGAATATGCCTCTTCACCGAGGTTGGGTGTGATGAGGAATGGGGGGAGGGGGCATCTAGTGTGACGTTATGAGATGGACCCAAGTCAAAGAGAAATGGTGGACCTACCCAAGGTTTATGCCCACGGCAATGAAAGACCCCCTGGCAGAGGACAGTGCTAGTTTTATGCTCACAGTTAAATGTTTTCTTAGAATAGCTAATTTGGGCCTGACAAGATGATCACGATGACGTTATGGATTTCATGAGCCACATATAAAGAAATTTGTGGGGGATGCATGATAGATTTTGGTCAGTTTATGGAGAGAGTAGCAATGAATCTAGGAGAAGCTAGACCGTATGGAAACTAGATTAGCTCACATGGAGGGGCATGTTCAGTGTGACTTCAAACCTCCTCCATCCCCTTGCTCGAGTCTAGATCATCTTGCTACAGTGAATTATGATGATTTCTTATTATAGTTGGTTGTCTTTTGGTCTTATGTATTTTTTTGACACTTTTTCCCTATCATTTTATGTAAATTTTTGTCATTTTGGAGATTTGTTTTGTATGTTAGTATGCATCTATTGGCCAATAAATCTAGTGAATGTGAGGCCCATAAGGCTTTGAGAAACATTATGAAGACATGTAATCTTTTGACTTAATAGAAAACCTTCTATTCACAAAAAAAAATAATATACATATTCATGTTAATGTAAGTTTCTAAATATATGTTTTGTACAAGTGTAATGGTGTCTTACCTTTTGAGTGGTGATCTCACCATCCATCATTAGAGACATAATTAGAAAACAGTGTTGAACTTATTATAAAGAAAGAATTAAGCAAACAAACTTTAATATATTTTAAAAAGATAAATGTCTAAATAAACACTAATATGAACATTAAACTCTATATATATATATATATATATATATAATAATAATATATTTATTATAAAAAAAATCCCAATAATTTTAAGAATAAATATAAATAAATATATTTTAATCCTGATTTAAATTAAATTATAAATTAATTAATCTCTTAAAACTTTTTATAATAAATATATATTTCTCACTTAAATATATACATGTTTTATAACATATTACATATTTGCAAATTATTGCATTTTATAACCTCTTATAGTTTGTATGTTTTGTTTATTATTATTCCGTGGAAAATCAAGGTTGAATTGAACCAATTGAACTAACCGGGTTATTTTGTTTATTAATATTATTTATAAATTAATTATATAATATTTTTAAATTAGAAATATAAAAAATATTAAATATTAATTTTAAAATATATGTTCTTATTTTAAAATTTAATTAAAAAATAATAATTATTATATATAGATTTTATTATTTTATATTAAAATTTATTTTAAAGAACATATGTTTTATATATATATATATATATATATATATATATATATATATATATATATTATTTATAAGAACTGCAATACAGTCTTAAAGGACTACTTACTACTTGATTAGATGAGAAAGTTTAGTCTTATAAATGTAACATCTCCCAGCAATCACACAAACAAATTTTATAATATAGAAAACTTAAAAAATATGTTATAGTCCGCTTCAAAGCCTTTAAAATAGTTTAATTCCCTGAAAATTTTAAAACTAAAAGTAATAAACTCCACGCAAACTAATTAACCTACATTAACCTACTTACTCATAAATACAATAAATTAATTAAATAACGTAATAGAAAAAAACTCAATCTCTATTTCTATTTTAAACGTATATATTTGTTTTGTTTTTGAATGGCGTTATCTTCAATTACGTGAAACATTATTCTCTTATTATTCTTTCTCTTACCCATACAATAAATAATTAAAAACAAATTATAATTATTTATGTATTTATTAATTTAGCTAATAATTACACTAACACAGTATAATCTTATTGTGCGTTATCCTCCTTTTCCGGTAACAAATAATTAAAAAATAAAAATAATTACTTTTTATTTTTATATATCTGAGATAATAAGCCTCAATCAATATTTTATAAAGCGTAACCTCTATAATGCTGGTAACGAATCGAGACAAAATAAAAATCGATGACGAGCAAAATATTAAATATGGGATGAGAAAGAATCAAAACACAGGTTGAGCGCAAATTAATTAAGTAAATGAAAAATTCATCCCTATAAAAAACAAAGACGCAAAAAAGCTTTAAAAACATTCGGGTAATGTTGAAATTAATTACGCATGCAAACGCAGAGGCAACACGAAATTAGGCAATCGGAGATATGTAATCATTTTCATGTGAAAAAATTGATCAAACGACCATGCAGAAAACATATATTACGTGTAGGTTGAGATGATGCAAATCACAAAGAATAAAAAAAAAGCAGAATCGCCAATACAGTAAACGTGATCTTTAAATAAATAAATGTTAGGTGTGATGCAGTTTAACGCAGGGACCTGAAAATTCCCTATCACAGGGTTCCTTCAAATGTGAATTAAGTCTGTTTGGAAGTTGAGTAGAATTTGAATACATGGACTTTAGCTTCTTGCCCACCCAATTAGGGAATTTTCAATGCTAATGTCAATTTCTTTTCTGTTCGTTAGTTGGGAATTTGGATTATGGTTAATACGTTAAGCAGTCACTAACGCAACGCACAGATTATAATTTTATATATAGAGAGAGAGGGGGGTTGATTGCAGGTATGTTTAAACTTTACGTAAAACAAAGCGAACCTTTCCTCGGGTGGAAGTTGTTTACCATAAGGAAAATCATGGCTTTCAATTTTATTTTAGTATTTTACGGATAAAATATGAAATCAAAGGCGGCAAGCGATTGAATGGACGTGAGGAATTTTTAAAGGACAAAAAAACCAATTTCTTTCGGCTGAGTTACCTATTTCCCGCTGATTTGCTATTTTTCTTACCAGCAGATAGTCCACCACAAATTATGAAATTGACAGGCAGGAATCGTTTTTTCCGCGTCCCGGGAATGAAAGGGACCGAGCATCAACCTGAAAGGCCAGACCCTTCTTGTGGCTTTCCTTTCTCCGGTTTCTCCAGTCCACAGGGCACCTTGGGAGGTCCAGATTTTCCCACATGCGGCGGGGATTCTTAATTTGTGGGATACCATTTGTTTTTTAGATTTTCAAAATATTTTGGGATTGAAAAGATAGGGACGGGGTTAAATAATTGACTTTGCATGTAGATGTTTTAGGAATTCAGAAAACACTACATTTTTTTAATTAGTGGAATACAATTTGTTTCTAGGTTTAAGTGGATTGTTGAAATATTTTGAGATTTAAAATACATATGAATTTGTTTCCTAACGAGTTTCTTCACTAAAATCATTCTCAAATTGTTCTGCAACATAGTCTTGATATCTCCTTTTGTGTCTAAGCTTGTCATTCAAAATGATGTTTTCTCTGGATTCACTTTTGGTGCAAAACGCGCCTTGCTATTTTAAAGCACTGGTGCCGAGTTACTGGTCATTATTTGGGTTAAAAATTTGATAATCATGGTCATTATGATCGATAAATACTTTGATCTTGATACCATACGGAATTTTTGGTTGGGAGGGACTTTTTTATTAAAAGGAATTTTTGGTTGTTGTGTAATAGCTTTTCAAAAATTCTAATCTGGATTCTATACCATATGAATTTCTTTTTGGATGAGGATGAGTTTTATATTAAAATGGATGAAAGTAATAAAATTTTGTAGTTCTTTTTAGTAGAAAATAGAATGAAAAGCAGTAATTATTTCAAAAAAATTATACGAAATTTTATATTAAAATTTTGAAGAAAATTTCTTATTAAAAAAAATGGAAAGCTGTAGTTTTTTTTTTTAAAGATTTTTATTGAAAAATAAGAACTAAAAGCAATAGTTTCTATATTAAAAAAATGATATATTATAATATTGCAGTTAATTAATGGTAAGTAACTTATTAAAAAATATAAGTTTTATTTACTAAAATATTATAGAGAAGGATAAGATTTTATATTTCAAAAAATAAAAAATTTAAATAAATTTAAATCCCATAGGAATAATGATTAATGCATAATTTTTTTGGTACTTAGAGATCACTTTAAACCTATTTTTAATATCCAAAGTGTTATAATTCTCTTGAACTTCATATTTCAGGTTTGTTATTTATGTTATTATATTTTACTTAAATTTCTTCTCATTTTGCAATACTAATACATTTGATATATTTTATCCCTCATGAAACAAGTATAAGAAAAATATTTGATGATATATTTTTTTTAATTTTTAATAAAAGTATCATTCCAATTCAAATTTTTAAAATTTTGGGGAAAAAAAAAAAAGTCTCAATCATTTTAAGATGTATATTCCCTAATTTTTTTAGTATTGAATCTTATATTGATGAATTTTTTAATTTGAATCTAATTCAAATTTGAAATTTGGTAATTATGGTTTTTTCCACCTTCTTTTAATGTGAGTTAGTTCTTAATTGAGCAATAAGAACCTTTACTCTCCAAGAAATGCTAGCTCTAATATACTCTTTTTGTTGCAGATCACAAGTGAGGTTGAATTCCCGAAATAATTGACTTTGCACATCTGATCCCAAAATATTTTGGCGGGACATCCTTATTTCAATTACAGATTCTAGATCAGGCAGACATGGGCTAGGTGAAATAATTGACCTGGCATTTCAGAATTTGTGGCGGGGATGGAAAAACGGAGATAGTGGAGAGCCGGGCCGACCCGGTGGAGAATCAGCCGCTGGAGCTCTTGGTGGAATGTCGGAAAGGTTCGAGCATGGGAATTGATTGGATTGGAATCATTATTGTGTTTTAGAATAGTCTGATTTTGGAATACTGGGTAGCCAATGATGATGGCCGGGCAGCTCAGTGGGATTTTCCCACTGTGGTCAATGGGTTCCATCGTGACGTTATGGGGAAGCTAAATCGCTGGTCCGCACAGATGTTGTTGAGAATGTTGGCCCAAAATCAAAATGAAAGTATTCTTCTGGACACTTCCAGGTGGTGCTGTGTGATTCAGTACGAGAATTATCAATTCTTATTATTGAGTTTGATCTGGGTGGTGTCTGCTCTTTGTTTTCCCACCTTAAGATTTGCTTTTCGCTGTGGCCGACGGGGCAGCAAGCTTATCTGGGGCAGGGTTATTGGAGGTTAGCTCGCTGGTGGGGTCAGGGCGACTCGGCTTTTCACAGTGGGCTTGCGGGCCATGGTGGATTCGGGACAAGTTAAGGATAAAGCAGAAGAACAAATTGGCAGTGTGATTGGATTTCCATTTTGGGGTCTTTTGGGGTCTGTGGCTGTGAACATCTGGCATTAGCCCTTTGAATTTTCCAGGATCAAGAAGAACATTAAGACGTAGGTCCCCGGTTTTGGTGTTGAACAGTGGGCAGTGGGGATTCCGGATAAAATTTGATGGATAAATTGTTTGTTATGGGGTGATTTGTTTGTTAAATACAGTTTAAAAATTTATGAAATTATCAAGATTTTTGCTTAAAATTATGAAAGATTGATAGAAGAGATGTGAAAACCAGTAAATTTGATTAGTAACGTTGTTTTGAAATTCCAATCTTGACACTTGGTGGTCTGAAACTGTTGTGTAACAAGCAGTTAATTTCTAGTTGGAATTGGGTGGAATTCGACTCACTCGGTGTTTAATTTTTTTTACGGTGGAAATAGATCATTTGGAACTTTTGGGTACTAAAAAAAACTGAATTTTCAAAAAATTTGGTTAGATTTTATAAAAATCATGCCAGGCTTTCTATTTTTAAAAGTAATTTGTTGTGTAGTTTAATCTATAGACAAAATGATTTTTTCATATGAATTTGGAGATACAATCTCTAGCAAGATTGTGATTTTTTGTGATTTAAAATACATTTTTGAATGAATAAATAGATTCAACACCCTAAAAAACCCTCTAATTTTACAAATTAAACAACTTAAACTTTAAGTTTTCATTTTTGATTAAAATTAACCAAAAAGAAAAGATTAAAAAAACATTTTATTTATAAAGTAGATAATGTAAGTTATTTGAAATGAAATGAAAGTTTAACTTCCACTACTAAAAAAGTCTATGGGACTATGAGTTCCCTATTTTTAGCCTTTTTCATTTCAGTCTGACCCAACCTTCCGACAATCTCATCCCTAAAAAGACAATGCCAAGAGACCGATGCTAACATATTCCCATAACTTTATGTAATGCGTTTGCATTCCAAAATGAAATGTTTTTCTGATTCCAGTGCCCCAGACGTGCAAAATGTACACACTCGCTTCTTAAGCCTTTTCCACCTTCCTATATCTAAGTTGATCAATAAGAAAGAACCAACCTTTTCCCTCCACTTAATGTTAGCTCCAATGTACTCTTTTTGTTCCATATCATAAGTAAGGTTGAATTCTTCACTATAGTATGTATTCTTTCTACTCAACTCTTTTCTCCATGCGGGTTTAATAAATTTTTCCATAAAAAAATTCTTTAGCTCCTTGCTATTTGTGGGACAGCCATTGAAGTAGATATTTCATTTTTGCATCACGTGTAGTTTTGTCTCATCCATGTTTTCTTTTTTCACTCATGACTTCCTTGAAGATAACATTAAGCGATCTACCTACTCCCATTTGTTCAATTCTTTTTAAATATCTTATAAGTTGCACCAAATCCTCGAAGGGTCTTCATGACCTTTTTCCTACCTAATTAATATAATGACCTGCTCTGTGGATTACACGCGTCCGGCCCTGAACTTATTTGTCGAGCTGTCGCTTTTGGGGATTCCTGGTAAATAAATAATTTGAAAGTTATGAGGGACAATCAACGTGGACAATAACAAAAACGCCAACTTTTCAGCAACGCAAGGTGACCACACGCGTTCGAAATGGAATCATGTCTGCCACGAATAAATTTTTGCGGTCCTTTGTGAATTTAATGACTCTTTATGGCTTGAATGTAGACGAGTCACATAATAACAATCCAATGTCAGTTACAATTCACTGTGTTCTGCGTTTGTGACCAATATCTGAATCTAAATGATAATTTATCTCTTATACAAATGGCTACAGTACAGAGAAGTTACCAGAATCGATACAGAGGGAAGGTGATAGTGTGTTAAATACAGTGACGATGATGAAAGCGATGTAATATTATATTATAGTATGTAGTTGTCAAGATTGCGTGTGGTTGTTTTTCGTAAAGATCAGGATGAACGTGATTATACGGAAACTTCTTATTAAGATAATTTCGTTAAATTAACATTGGCAAATCAATCTCAAAGATAGAATCATTAATGGAATGGAAGTTTAGTAGCTGATAAATAAATTGAATTTTATATTGAGATATGAAGAGGATAAATTAATTAGTACGATGAATTGCATAAATTTTGGTGGATAGTAATTACTAATAAGTCTATACGTTTATAGTTAGAAAAACATAAATAAAGATGAGAAATAACTCCTATTTAGCATATTCATTTACATTTTACTCATACCCATTTGTTTTATGTAAATGCTTTCTTAAACTATGATGAAAAAATAACTAATAGTAAATATGCTAGTTACTAGATTAAGCTATTTTTGAGGATTTAATTTTTTGAATTATTTTTATGCAAAGCTTAAGAATAAAAAATCACCAAACAAATATTTAAAAACCATCCATGAATATGGCAATCATATCCATAAATTATAACATTAAATATGTGAGAGAGTAATCTACATGATATTATATTGTACAAAGAATGTAGTAACACCTTTAAAGTATAGTCCAATCAAATGTTGGAAAAATATATTTTTTAATAATATTGAAAATTAATATTTATTTCAAAGTTAAACATTATAAGTTGCATTACTCAATAGGAAAATTGATTGTTAGAATCCTAGTTTGGCATGAACTAATAATGATGTTAACATAAAAATGAAGTATCTCACTAACTAGTACAACCATTGAAAATTAAATGTGTAACCATATAAATTAAATGATTGGTACCAATACGTATTATAAGGACAGAACTGGTGAATTGAGTTGGATTGAACTAGTGACTTAGTTGGTTCGAATTGGCGACTTGAACAGTTTTTGTCCGGTTCACCATAACGATATTTTCAATCATGGAGATTCACCCTCACTTTACCATAGAGATTATTAACTTTTAAATATACTTTGTTACAATACCATGACTGATGAATTCCACATGCCCAAAATACCATAAATCATTGTATATGAAACTTATTTTTTCAATTAATTAATTTAATTAAAAGGGAAAAAAATGCATAAATGTTTTGAACATTAAACTCAATCTTTGATCCGTGACTACCACTAAACAATATTCTAAAATATTCCATAAAATTTAGTAGTATTCAGAAATTAAAGGTTGAAATTTATTTCCAAAGTAGTGATGTCATTTTTGTTTTTTTAATTAAATTGAAATATATATATATATATACACACACACACACACAAACAAATGTCATATGAAATGAATTATGGTTTTTTTTTCATAATATTGTGACAAAGCTTATATACAAATTCAAAATCTTCATCATAAAGTGGAGGTGAATCTTTATGATTAAGAATCTTATATATATATAACTAATATATTGATTATTTTTATCATTTTCTAAGTCCAAGTTTCTGTGATTCACATTTACAATTATTTCGTTAGATGAAAAGAAGATAAAATAATTCCAATGACTTAATCCTAATAGTAATAAAATATATGGTTTAACAATATTTATTTTTATTTGTATTAATTAAGAAATCATTATTTTAATGTAACATCTAAAACCTATTAATTACTAAAATATTTTCTTTTATTATCATTATTAATAATAATAATTTAAATAAAATTATAATGTATCATGGAATAAGTGTTTTTATGCCTATTATATATTGATGCCTATCTGAATCATTTAGCATCCGTTTAACTTTTGACATCTTCGTGAGTCGTGACACTAAGAAGGTTAAAAATGAAATTCCCTTTCTCTTAAAATTTCTTAGTACAACCACATTAAATTACAATTCCTAAAATATAGTGGGTAAATTTTTTTTTTGTCAATCTTTGGAACACGAAGAATGTTGAAAGTGAAAAACCCTAATCATAAGTAATTGTACATAAATAAACACTCGTAATATATTTAATTAAAACCAGCATAGATCCATCTTAAATACGGATCTAACATGAGTAGAAGAGGGATCCAATTTCTTTAGGTACAAGTTTTTTTATAAGTTTTTTTTTTATATAAATCGACATAGTTACACATTATACTGAGCTGTAAAATAAGCATCTCAGCTCAATCAATAAAAAAAATGTAAAAAAACACATATAACCAACATAACTTCAATTAAAATCAATAAAAAAAACATAAACTAAACATAACCAAAGTACCTTCAATTAAAATCAACAAAAAATAAAATAAACAGAAAACATGTAATTAAAAATTCCTTTGATGATAAACCTAAAATGAATAAAAATACGTAATATATGAAAATGAGCTATTTCAATAAAATAAAATAATACCAAATACAATATTTCAGTTAAAAAATACAAAATTATTTCAAACTTAACGTCATATCATATGAAATATCATGTAAGAAAACACCAATGATGAAACCCTTCACAGAAAATAATTTGAGACGTACTCAAAAAAACCAGGGTAGCAAAAATTACAAAATGTATATTTGTAGCTCGCTGACCAATGGAAGAGGTCCAATTTACATATGGAATTAGCTAAACAGTCATTGGAAGTAAAGTCAAGAGAAAACAACCCACTCTTGATACAAAATAAAACAACTGCATTCTATTAAACATACCAACTACAGAGTTTACATCATATCATTACCTCACCAACTGATCCAGTTATCATGTTATTTTTGGAAAATGACATAAATTGCACATGTCCCTTCGATTGGACAGATAAAAAAAATTCTGTGGAATCTTCATTCTCTGTAATTGGATGATTGTCAACTATCCCAACAATAAGCTGTTCCCCAGTCCGCTTCATATGTAACTTTGAAACAGTCGGGACCGGTTCGTGTTGTGAAAAGGGATCGACATTACAAAATTGGCCACAAATGACAAATTATAATTACGAGGATCTCACTTTTCCTACTGGTTTGACCTTTGGATGTCGTGACAATGCTATATATATTTGTGAGTTTATAAAATATTATCCAGCCTTCACTGTCTGTCCATGGATTATGTCCCAGCTATAACTACACAGAAACCGAGTCCGGCGGTGTGTAAGTTTGAATCAGTGTGTTATTATATTATAAATAGGAGTTGTGAAATTTTAATTTGTGTTATTTTTTTTCTTGAAATATTTTTAAAACACTTAGATTGTGTTTATTGATTTTAATAAATTCTTATGAAATTTTAAACAAATTAAATTTTAAAAATAAAATAATTTTATTTTTCAAAAAATCACATTAAAAACAACTAATAACGAAACAACCCACCATGAAATTATAGCTCAAATTGATAAGGTAAAAAGTCATCAACATTGCCGGATTTGGTAAAAATGATAAAATATAATCTCTGGGTGCTCTTTTTCCCTAAGAGTAAGTGGTAAATCAGATTGTCAGATTTCATAGGAAATCAGAGGATCAGATTTCATAGGAGAAATTAGAGGCTCAAGATTCACATTAGCAAAAAGGAAGTAGTGGTTTTCTCTAACAAAAGAAAGCATAACCAACATAAGTTCTATTTTGAAGGCAACATTCTGGAAGAAGTTGCAGACTACAAATACCTCGGAATTGACTTAAACAGAAATTTAAGTTGGGATGGTTGTAGAAAGAAAAGAACTTTAGGGGGTTGGAAAGCATTTTATGCTCTTCAAAACAGGGGTAGAGAGGCAGAGCTGTGGGACTGGAAAACCACTCTAACTCTTTTTGGGCTTCTAGTGATCCCGGTGATTCTCTACGGTTGTGAACTATGGGCTAGCAGCACAACCAAGATGCAGTGGAAACAAATTGAGAAAATTCAGAAACATTTGACTACAAACAAATTCAAAATTAAAAGTGCAGTTCCTTATGCTATCCTATTAAGTGAAACAGGGGCTGCTCCTATTGAAGCAATTGCTATGGTGCGAGTCATAAGGTATTTGAAAAAAATTGAGCAAATGGAAGAGGGTAGATGGCCTAAGGTTGTGTTTAGTGACAGATTGTGCAAAAGACAAAAGACTTGGATGCGGCAAAATAACAAATGGTTTAGTAAATGGGGTATTTTCTTGAGCATGTGCCCTACAAACAGTAAAGAGATAAAAACTTTTGTTATGGATAAATTCCACAAACATACTTGGAAGAAAGAGCTAGAGAGAAAGAAGAAGTACTACATGGAAGAGTTTAACCCCACGTTTAACCATCAACAAGCGTACATAGGGGCTAATATTTCTTGGAGATCTAAAATTCTTATTGCTCAATTAAGGACGAATTCTCATCAACTCCGTTGTGAAACAGGGCGTTGGAAAAGGCCAAAAGAGATGTGGGAAGAAAGAGTATGTATTTTTTGCTCCTCCAGAAAAGTGGAAACAGAAAAACATGTCATTCTAGAATGTGAGGCCTTCAAAGACACCAGGGAAAACTATGCAGGTATTCTGGCAGCTAATTCCTGGGATAATCTATTCAGCGAAGAGTTGGTCGATAAGCTGGGAGTGGTCATTGTAAAACTTCACACGAAAAGGGTTGAATACATGAGTCAAATAGAGAAGCAATCTGTCCCATAGGCTATTTTTAGCCTCGTAGACATTAAAAATTCTTTCTTTCTTTCTTTCTTTCATGGATAAGGTTCAATTTACAACCACCATTCCCAAAATATTCTTCACTACTTTTCTATTCACCACAGGCCGTGTTTTTAATTCTATTCTCTACTTTTCATATTCACCACAGATAGTGTTGTTTAATTCTATACATATCTTAAGATCTTTGTTTGAATTCATATTTTATTGATTTTATAAATTAGGTTCATCTTCCTCTAATCATTATTACTCAAATGATTGCTATTATTTTGACGTATATCATTTTTCCTTTTAAAAATAAACTCATCCTTCAAAACATATATTTTATATTTTATTCAAATACTATTTGTTAACAAATCTGTTTATAAAACCTTGGTATCTTCTTTCCGTTTATAGGTTAAAACTTTTTCCATGGCTTTGTCATTAAATATATACTTTGAATTTTAGATCCTAAATTTCTAAAGGCTATTTTTTGGAGGACTATGTTTTTTTTCTGCATAAGACTATTTTCTATTATATAATACAAAAAGTATAATCTAGACACGGATTGCTGAGAAACAGATAATTCAAAAAATAAAAAATGGAGCTGCTGCTTGGGGGAAAACTAGTCCATAAAGTAGTCCACAGAACACAGATAGAGCTCCCCCTAATGGGAAAACCAACCTTAAACAAAAGATCCCAGAAGCTAAGTGTGTTGTGAAGAATGAAAATAAACATAAAGACTATAGTAAAGCAAGAAAAAAAATGATGAACAAGGAACCATGGTGCTACAAGTTCTGGTCCTTTGAATCCTGAAGCTGCGGACGAGGCGGTTCTTCCACCATTTAGCACCCGTAGTCAGAGGGGTCGTCCTCTTTCTTGGAGAGCTAAGGGTCCAACTCTAGCGTGGAGGTGAAACGAGCACCCGTGTCTTATGCCTTATCAGAATGCTTGGCGCTTTTAGCTAAGCTGTTGTTGCCCCCACTGTCAGAGGTTTTCTCCATGCATTTGATGGGCAGAGCCACCATTTTCCTAGGCTACGGGGAGGAAGAATGAGAGAGAGTGGATTTACGCAACATTTTCCTAGACCCCGTGTCGGAATTGCTTGGTTGAGCTTCCAGAATTCAAAATGAGATATGGGTTTAGAGGAGTTGTGGGTCATAGACCTCTGGCGCTTCCATGGCCACTGAAAAAGCCACAGAGCACTCTGCCATGGAGGAAATTGGAGGGAGAGAGGGCGAACCTCTACGGTAATGCCTTCGGTGGCAATGAGGCATGGTATCAACATAATTCTAGGAATGCAGATGAGGCGGATGAGCAGAGGGAGATGGACGAGCAGTGGAGCGATATGCAGCATGAAACGAATGAGCAGAGGGCGACTGAACAACGACGTGAGGGGCGGAGGCACAATGAGGACTAGCAGATCTGAGAGCAGGAGCTTGCAAAGCAAGCCTGAGGGAAAGACAAAGGGAGGCACGAGACAATTGCGGGCTGGATTTGGCGCCATTACCCATAAATGGCCATAGCGCTCTGCAAGTCGGACGATCTGGAGTGAATGCACATCAAACGGAATTGAATGCCGAGGAGAGCACCAGGTTGCGGACTAGTGATGTGTATATAAAGCTCTCACGCCTGGGGTAGGTGCTACCTTGTGGAGAGGAAAACTACGTGGTATTGGAGAGCCCATGTGTCGTGTGAGCAGTGCATCACTGATCACCCACATCCGAGGTGGGGGACTATGTTAGTGAATATCAATCACTACTTTTGTTTGTATTTGTATCTATGTTGATGTAAGCAAACCTCTTTTTGAAACAAATAGTGATGTGGTATGGTGATAGTAGTTAAATATAAAGTGTAAATATTATTATGTTGTACATATATATATTTAGCAATTACATCTCAAAAGGCAAAGGACAGAAAAAAGACTTCAACCAATGATTTCTAGTGCCTTCTAATTATATCCTTCTTATTAGGATAAGATAACAAACTCTTAACATGGTGGAGCATTCCAAACCTTTTATGGTGATTCCTAATGTTTCATCTCTAATTACCAACATTCCTTCAAAAGTACAAAATTTCTTATTGGTCTTTTAAGAAAAAGCACATTAGTTGAAATATTTTGTGATATGCTTCATGAATGTTACAAGTGATCAATAACTCATTTAAAATAGAATTAACTTAAACCTATTTTAAATCTTAATATATCAAATACTAAGAAGGATTAAGGTTTCTAAAGTGTAATTTTTTTATCATTTAATTTCATGGATACCATGGAGTGTATTAATTTTTTGTTATGTATTATTTAATTTATATTAAATGGTTATAAAAGAATACAACTTATATATCAGCAGATGTATTCTTTGTGCTGTATTAATTCCTTTATAATAAATGGTTATAAGAGAATACAACTGATAGATCCAAGTTTATAATGGACGTTTTCACCTAGTTATCTCCTTTTTATTTGATTTTTACCATGACAGGATGTACAACACATAGTTACTCTTGGTTGCTATGACACATCTCCCTCCAACCTATGGGAAATGATAAGATATACAAGGCTCAAAGTGCTCAATATGAACTCAACGGGAATTGAATTTGGGTGGGTGACATAATGGTTATTCCTTCCAACGACCCAAATATTACCCACCCAAAACTCTATGCGAGTGTGTGTGAGTGAATAAAAATATTATACTTAAGTTGGAGATTGAAATATTTTATTTGTATATTGAATTTGTACTACTTAGAAAATATTTTCACGAACAAATATATTTTGCATTCTATTAAACATCAATAATGTCATTAATTTCTAGTAAACATCAATAATTTCATTCATATAAATACGTTTACACTGTCAACTAGTTGCGAAAATATCTCAAACAAACACTAAACCACGAGTTATTTTAGTTGGGCTAAATCTCTCATATCCAACTCACTAACAATACAAAATATTCACATACCAATTACAATACATATAATGAAGAATATCAAATATTAAAAATAAGACAAGTAGGAGTTAATATCTACAAAACCCTCCCTCAATCTCTATCTCATTTGTCTTCATCAACATCTACCATTCATATTGAACTTCCACTTGATCCCTTTAACATTTGATTACTTTAGACCATCAATTCTTTTTTTGTAATGATTGAGCTAGTAGTCAATCTATTGGCATGCTTCCATCGAAATACACGGTCCACCATTGTATTCACCAGTTATCAAAGAAAAATATCTAGATACTAAATGTATCTAGAGTCAATCTTACAACATGACTTCTTAAGGTTATTCATCATCTATAAAACCACTATAAAAATTGTAAACACAACCAATGCCAATGCTCTTCAGACATGTCATCCTATGGAACAATCTATAAAGCTCAATCACAACATAAACCACACATCATGGAAAAAAAAATCAATTAGTTGTCAAAAGAAAAACAATTCCTACTCTTATACCAGGGATCTTAATGAACAATAACTAAAAAGGCCACAAATTGAAATAAGATGACAAATAAACAACAATTATATCTTCATTGTTGGCATATCAAACACCATTTTTTACCTCCACAAATATAATTGAATGTTGTGTTGATATACAAATTCATTCATATTCATATGTTAATTAGCATGTCGTAATAGACCAATCTGACCACGATTGCAGTGGCATAAATTGATGATGTGTCCATTCTCATATGAGCTTTCCTGATGCATATTGGTCAATATTTTTTATTTTTATTACCTTTAATGAAGAGAAAATATTACCCACAATGCATTATAGTTTATTATACCCAAAAATGTACTCGTTGGCCAAGTGATATGCAACAAGACATATTCTCTTCCCATAAAAAAATTGAAGATTGATACTGTAGAAATATCTAAATAGATCCAATTGATCTTGTAATGTAATAAAAAAAATACTGAATCAATCTACAAATTGCGGAAACCAATTTTGATCACACAATCACATAAAAGGTAAGAGAAAGAAATTATCAATCGCATAACAAAATATGTATTCGGGGAAATAAACTACTCAAAACCCTGCTGTCTGTATATTGCATAAAGTCAAGATCATGGAATAATACAATGTTATTTCCCTTCCTGAGAAACCTTTTCACTTTGTTAATTTAATAACTCTCTTCTAGGAAAAATCGGTCCAATACTTAACCAATTTTTTTCCTCTGTCTGACCAGCCCTACTTATGCATTCTTGGAGGAATTGTGGCCCTATTAAAAAGGAAATTTCCAAGAATTGATTGCACAATTCCTTCAAGGAATCTTGATGGCCTCATGCATGACCTGTACAATTTTCTAATTATAGAACTAACAGTTATCTTCCCTTTAACCCCAATCTCAAATGGACCTTCCTTAGAACTGAAATGCAATGAATATTTATAGTGAATTATTAGTTAACTAATTGACCACTACTTGTGCATTAAATCATATTTAATTCACTCGAACTATCACTAGCTCATCTCTCAATTAGAACTAGTTAAACTAATTTTAACTCTAATAATTGATTTAAATAATTACAACTCACAAATAACTGTAAATGGACCCTATAAAACTTAGATTGGACTCTACATGCCTCCAGTTTGACCTCCAACTTGAATTAACTGAGCTATCTAAGCCTTCGTCACTCAATTAACACTTACAAGTTATTATGTGATGGAATCACAATTTTACTTCTAATTTAATCAAGGGAAAATTAAATCAGTAGCCCCCTTGGGGTGCCATTTCAACACTCCCTCTCAACAAGAAAGACATTATTTCCTACCCCAATCCTGTCTCTTTGGAACTCGAATTTTCTTCTTGATAGGCCTTCGTCAAGATGTATGGATATTTCTCCTCCATGGGAATGTACTCAAATGACATAATCCACCTCTGCACACAATCACCAATATCAATATGCTTGGACCTATCATGAAAAATTGGATTAACCGAGAGTTTTATGCAACTCTGGTTATCACAATAAATCACCATTGGATCCATCTATCAAATAAACAAACCAACAAGTATCTTCCTCATCCAGATTGCATCAGATGTTGCTTCACTGGCCGCCATGTACTCTGCCTCTGCTAAACTGAGTGAAAATGATATTTTTTTCCTGCTATACCAGGAAATTGTTGTCGATCCTATGTTGAAGATGCCCCCTGATGTACTCTTTATGTCGAATGGACTCCCTTCCCAATCTGCATTGGTGAAGCCTTGAAGCTTCACTACCTATGTATGTATGTACCATAGCCCATACTCTGTAGTGCCTTTGAGGTATCTCAACACATGCTTGTATTCCTTCCAAAATATCTTGGTAGGATTAACCATAGCTTGACTAATATGGTTAACCGCATAGCATATGTTTGGTCCTGTGTTCACCAAATACATGACTGAACCCAAAAGTTGTCTGTAAATAGTAGCATCTACTACTTTTCCTGAAGTAGAATCCTCCTTCCTCCAGTTTCGTGCTAGAGGAGTCTCCATGGGTTTGTTACCATCCATGTGGAATTTATTAAGGATCTTGTTGGCATACTTGCCCTGAGATACAAATAGTTCCCCATCTCTTTGCCATATTTCCAATCCCAAGAAAATAGTGCAAGAGCCCCATGTCCTTCATCTCAAATTCTCTTGCAAGATCCTCTTTGCAAGACTTGATGAGCTTCTCATCACCTGTCAGTATTAGATCATCAACATAAACTAGAATAATAAAAATCTTACCTTCTACTATAATATGATAAAGGTTCACATCTGCTTCACTCTTGGTGAATCCCAACCCAGTGAAATAAATGTCGATCCTAGTGTACCAAGCACAAAGTGCTTGCTTCAACCCATACAATTCTCTCTTGAGTTTGCACACATGTGACTCCCTGTCTAAGGTCTCAAAACCTTCTGGTTGCAAAATTTACACCTCTTCCTCAAAAAACCCATTGAGGAAGGCTTTTTTTACATAAATTTGATGTATCTTCTATCCCATTTGCGCTGAGAGTGCAAGGATGGATCACATTGATGAGTACCTTGTGACTGGTTCAAAAGTCTCATCATAATCAATCCCCTCCATATGAGAGAACCCTCTAGCCACAAACCTGGCCTTATGATTCTCCAAAGTCTCATCTGCTGCCTGCTTCACCTTGTAGACCCACCTGGATCCTACAACTGACTTCCCCTCTCGTCTTGGGAAAACTTCCCATGCACTATTTCTAATAATGGAGTTATACTCCTCAACCATGGCATCAAGCCAAACTGGCTCCTGAACTGCTTCCTCAAAAGAGGATGGTTATATCTCTATACCTTCACTCATAAGACCCATTTATCCAGTGTACCACTTTGGGGACATTCTCTTCCTGTGGTGTGATGTGGGTGCTCCCACATTCTCTCTCGCATCTCGTAACAACATGTCAACCTCTCTGGTGTGCTTCCTTCCGTCCCGGGATGTATTTGAATGAGTGGGTGCCTCCACTCTTTGCACATCTACTTGTGGTTGCTCCACATCCTAAGGTTCTTCTTTTGGAGCCAAAATCTCATCAGCTCCATGCAATTGAAGTTGTCTCTCAAGGGAAATTTGCATGGCCTTCTCTTCATAGAATTTCACATGTCTTCTGACCACTACTATCTTGTGTGCTAGAAATTACACCCGATAGTTGCGAGTTGTATCAATATTCCCCATAAATATCCCCAACTCAGTTGTTGGATCTGGCTTCTTCCTGGCATCTTTGGTCAGATGGAAATAAAATGATGAACCAAAAAATTTAAAATGCGACACATCTGGTCTCTTACCTGAAAAAGCATCCTCTAGTGTACTCATCCCAAGTATCCGATGAGGACTTAGTTCTTCAAAAACACGGTTGTATTGCATGCTTCCTCCCACAGATTAAATTGTAGGCCCTGATCATGAAACATAGCTCGTGTTGCTCCCACAATAGTTATGTTCTTCCTTTCTGCAACTCCATTATGTTGTGGGTTATGAGGCTATATCAATTCTCTTTGAATTCCTTCTAAGGCACATAATTTCTTGAATTCGTTAGAGACATATTCTCCACCATTTTCACTCCTCAAAGCCTTCACCTTCTTCCCTGTATCTTTCTCGACAAGTGCCTTGAACTCAAAAAACTTGGAGAACATCTGATATTTCTTCTACATCAAGAAAATGCAACACTTGCGTGAAAAATCATCTACAAATATCACACAATACCTATTTTTTTTGTGGAATTTGTCGAGAATGGTCCACACACGTCTGAGTGAACTCTCTCAAGGAACGCCTTTGCTCGAATTTCCTTATCGTGGAAGGTGTCTTTGGTATACTTGCCCAATGTACACCCTTTGCATGTATCTCTATGTGCAAGTGCACCCTTTGGAAGTCCTGTAGAAATCTCTTGCTTGATCTTCAAAGCGCCATGGTGTAGATGACCCATTCTCCCATGCCATAACACACTGATGTCTCAACTCTCCACCTTCTCTAATTTCATGCTCAAGGTAGCACACTCTTATACATCCAATTTGTATAGGTTCTTTACTCGAACCCCAATATTTTTCACCTGTCTCATGGCTTTGTGATGAAGGAATGCCTTTCCTTCATTGAATAGCACATCATATCCACATTCTTCCAACATAGCAACAAAAACTAAATTCTTATTTAAATGAGGAACATACATGACATATTTTAATGTGATAGGATTACTTGACTCCCTCTGAAAGGTGACTGTACCTACACTCGTAGCGCTATACCTCCCTTCATCTCCCATCTCGATGTGCATTTGGAGATCCTTCTCCTCCAAGCTACTAGAGAATTCTTTATTGTCGGTCATATGGAATGAAGCTACACTATCTAAGTACCACACATAACCCATCATTGATGACACCATGCATGCGATGAGGGTGAAATCCAACTCAAACTATGAAGAAAGTTCTTCAGTTTCCACTCCTCCCAATGTCTTTTTGTTGGTATTTTTGTGCGGACACTTTGTAGCATAGTCTCCAAACTCATGACAATGAAAACATTTTACCTTTAACAAGTCTCGCTTCTTGTCTGCATGATCGGAATCTGATTTGGAATAGGATGCCTTCCCATTCCTTGTCTTCGCCTTTCCATCCAATGCATATTTCTCCTCATCATCAGTCTTTGATGAGGATCCATCTTTGGTGTTCCACCGAATCTATTCTTATACCAAGTTATAACACAATCACTTCCACTTTGGTAGCTTCTCCCTCCCATTCACTGATTCTTTCTACCTATGCCAGCTCTTGGGAAGTCCTATAAGTTATAGGCTCACCAAATCATCCTGGGCAACTTTTACCCCCACACTTCCAAGCTCATCTCAACATTAAGTGAACTTCGTCAAGTATTTTGGGATCATGTTGCCCTTCTCAATCTTGATCTTTCTGAGCTTGTCCTTCAACGCCAATTTCCAGTGGTCGCTTCTATTATGAAACAAATTTGTTAAGGCCTTCCACATAGCATATGGAGTTGCCTTTCCATGGAGGTTCGAGACAATATGATCTTGAACTCCTTCTAACAAGATCTTTATCGCCTTTGCTACATTCTTCTTCCATGCATCAAGAAGTTGAGAATCTGCTGCTGCGACCTCAGGAATATCACTGTCTATGAATTCCTTCAGTCCTTTTTCCTCTAGAACTGCATCCATCATGTCCTTCCATGCTATGTAATTTGAATTTGCCTCAAGGGCATATTCGAGTCTCAATCCATTAAAAGACATATTGATCTATTGTTGGTGCCGAAGAATAAATCTGCAAATTCGACGTACCTTTTCAAAAAAAACTCTGGTTCTTCTCTTCTATTGTGATTCATGCTCTGATACCATGCAGAAATATCTAAATAGATTCAATTGATCTTGTAATGTACTAAAACAAAACACTGAATCAATATATAAATTGTGGAAACCAATTTTGATTGCACAATCACATATCAGGTAAGAGGAAGAAATTATTAATCACACAACACAAGATATATATGGGGAAAGAAACTGCTCAAAACCCCTCTATCTGCATATTTCATAAAGTCAATATCATGAAACAATACAATGTTATTTGCCTTCCTGGGAAACCTCTGCACTATGCTAATTGTCTCACTCCGATCTAGGAAAAATTGGTGCAATACTTAACCAATTCTCTACCTCTATCTGACGAGCCCTGCTTACAATTTATTGGAGGAATTGTGGCCCTATTAAAAAGGAAATTCCCAAGAATTGATTGTGCAATTCCTTCAAGGCATCCTGACGACCTCACACATGACTTGTACAATTTTCTAAGTATAAAACTGATAATTATCTTCCATTTAACCCCAGTCTTAACCAGGTCTTCCTTAGAATTGACATGCAACAAATATTTATAGTGAATTATCAGTTAACTAATTAACCACTACTTGTGAATTAAATCATATTTAATTCAGTGGACCTATCACTAGCTCATCTCTTAGTTAGAACTAGTTAAATTGATTTTAACTCAAATAATTGAGTTAACTAATTACAACTCACAAATAACTGTAACTGGACCCCCTAAAACTTAGAGTGGACTCTACATGCCTCCAGTTTGACCTCCAACTCGAATTAACTGAGCTAACTAATTCTTCCTGACCCAATTAACACTTACAAGCTGTTATGTGATGGAATTACGATTTTACTTCTAATTTAATTAAGGGAACCCAATTAACACTTACAAGCTGTTATGTGATGGAATTACGATTTTACTTCTAATTTAATTAAGGGAAAATTAAATTAGAAGCCCCCTTGGGATGCCATTTCAACATATACAAGTCACATTTGGATATGTCCAACAAAGTGCGATATGAAGATCCTCGAGGCGCTCCGGTCTACATTGTCTCTAGATCTTTGTTGGAAAATTCTCCATTATCTCATGATTGTAGTCTCTTCATCGCCAATAGAAATGAGCCTTGCAGATCTTGCACCCAATACAATTTTATTTTGTTGTTGTTATGTTGGAGACAATGTCATAAAGGTTGACGGTTTTGTTGACCGAGGATGGATGCCAGCTCAACCACATAGGCACATAACAATTTTCACACAAAACACAAGAGAAATTATTTCTCTCACAATGCATATTCTTGGGTTGTCTTGTGAGAAGTTATACAAAAAAAAAGCTTCGATACAACTTAAAAAATATTTACATTTATAAATATATTTTGTACCTTACTAAATATTAATAATTTTACAGATATAAATACATCAAATATTGGTTTAAGATAGAAATGACATCTTAACAACATAATCAACTATTTAAGAAAATATCTCAACTAAACACTAAATTAAGAGCTATTTAGCTGGACTAAATCTCTCGTATTGAACTAACTAATAGTCAAACTACTCACATACCAATTACAATACATATGATGAGGCATATATATATATATGGTTTGTATTAAATATGTGCCTTATCAAAACAAATATTCAGGAAATTTTACAATATGATCTCCTTCTTGTTAGCCCCTTTAACTAGATTCCTCTAATGACATTTTTACAGAAAAACTAAAAAACCAGCCTCCCCCAAATAAGAGTAGGGAGGGAAAATTTCCAAAACTAATTCTTCAAATGTTTTTTCCTACTTCATGGGAACAAGAATATATCCTAACAAATTGCTTGCACAAGAAAATGCAGGAAAAAAGAAATACATTTCTATAATTAATTGTTAGAAGAAAGCCCACGACTCAGGACCATAATGATTTCTTCCGTGATCTTTCCTACTTCTTGTTCCCAATGGGGAAGAACATTGATTTTTAAGCACATCTGAATAGGAATTCTTCTTAGCCACCTTACTAGCTTCTTCATCTTTCATTGTTGGAGGAACCATTGAAGAGAAATTTTTCATTACAGAAGTCTCCTTTGGGGAGTTTGGATATAGCCCTACTTCTTCTTATAGATTACGTGGTACCTTTGGAACAGGATAAGATACTTAATCTGGTATTCATTGATCCACATGGACCTCAAGATTCTCACCTTCTGCCTCATGAACATTCAAAACTTCAAAACTATTGGTAGAAAGGAGATAGTGCAAAGTTTCTGCCTTGCCAGACTACTATTTCCTATTTCCATGCTTCTTATGTTTCCTTATAACTGGAATGAACTCTTTCTTATTTTCCCCTTGCTCTTCTTTAGGAGGAGGTGAGGGAATTAGTGAACTTCAAGAGACTGAAGCTTTTGGATAAATTTTTGCAAAGTTTCTATACTCGTGACATAGATTACACTTAAAATGAACGTGTTCATAATCAAGAGCCTAGATATGATTCCCCATGCATATTTAGTTGAATCACCTTAGGAAGGCCTTTCAAGAAATCCATTTCCACACAAACTCTGGCAAATGAAAAATGTTCCAATGTTAAATTTCATTGATAATAAATAGGCCCAAATTCTCTCCTATGTCTTTAAAAATTCCTTTACCCCAACAAAGAAGAGGGAGAAATGAAAATCTGATAAAAAAAGGAGCCGATGAAATTTCCATCTTGGAATTGAATTCCATAGTCCAATGAGTGAGGAACAAACCTCTGGTACCCATGAAATAAGGTCCTGCCTTATAGATCTAGTCTTTGTATTTCTGGTTTTCAAAAATAAATGCATAATGCCCATTTCCACAATAACAAATGCTTGATGGTTCATGATTTCCCCAAATAACATAAACCTAATCTACAATAGTTTCATAACTTGGCTACAGGCCAGTGAACTTTCCCAATGACCATTTTTCCTTCAAAGTTACCACATTTTGTTTTACTGATGGAGGAAACTGGAGATCCAATGAAGGGATTATTTATGTCTTCTTCACGTATTTTTTTGGGGCACTCATTGTGCATGCATTAAACACAACCAAAAATCACTCACTTGATCTCACTGCCAGAAACACAACCTAAAAAACACCTGATTACGCAACATAATCCGTGAATGGAATGACTATTATATACTCCTTATGCTCTTGAACTTCTTCTCACACCAATCCTGACTCCACTACTAGTGATCGTTCAATACCCTACGCCCCTGGCTACTACCAATTCTCCTCTTGCTTCATGGCTTCACTTTTTGGCTACACTGTGACAACCATAGGGGACAAACAAACGTGAACATTCAATGGGTTTACATAAACATAGAGGGAGACGACTAAGGAAACCCTAGTCGCAATATTAAATATTAACTATGGTAGCCATAAAAATTAAATGACTGGTAAACATCATTAGACATTAAAACACTTGCCTCATGATACATCTCACATTACTAAGATTTTAAGAAAACTTAAAAATTAACTAAATTATAATTTTTTTTAAATTGTTATTATTGTTATTTTTTATTAAAATTTTAATTAATATATGAATTAAACATATATATTTTAAAAAGAGTGTAACAAGATTTTTAATCATGGAGATTCACCCCTACTTTACCATGGAGATTCTTAACGTGTAAATAAACTTTGTTACAAAACCATGATTTCCTAATATGACATAAACAAAAAACCATAGTTCTCATATTTATATGACATTTCTTTTAATTAATCAATTTTAGCACATCCATATAAATTAAATATATGGTAAATGACTATAAGAATCAATCCATAATAAATATTAAAGGGCTGACTTTATGATACATCCAATGTTGCTAAAATTAAAAAAAAAACCATAAAAGCTAACTTTATGATACATACCATGTTGCTAAAATTAAAAAAATTCATAAAAACTATCTTTTTTTTATTAGCTAGTACTCGTTGATTCGGACAACTATCACTATACCTATTCACCCCAAGACAAAACTAACTTTAATATGATTATCATAAAAAGAATTAATATATACTTTAAACATATATACATTTAAAAAAACATAGAACAAGATTCTTAATCATGGAGACCTACTTCACTTTACCATGGAAATTCTTAATCTCTAAATAGGCTTTGTGACACTACCATGGGCCAATATCATGGATTATAAATGCCATATGAACAAAAAAAAACTATAACTCACTTTATATGCCACTAGTTTATATGACATTTTTATTTAATTAGCGTAGTAAAAAAGAGTAGAAGCATCATAACTACTTTAGAGATCAATTTTAACCATTAATTTGTGTATACTACTATGAATATTCTAGAATATTTCATGGAGGTCAAATCTTACCATCCCTAATAATTATTAATACTTAAATTAAAATTTGAAGCCTTATTGTAGTTATAAAAGGTATAACTTTTTTGAAATAAATCTCAACCTTTGATTTGTGACTACCACTAAGAATATTCTAGAATATTGCATGAAGGTTAGATCTTACCATCTATATAATAATTATTAATAATTAAATTAAAATTCTTAAGGTTATTCTAAAATAAACAAATTTGTCCACATAGTGAAGTAGAAGCTAATATCTTATTGTTATAAGTTTTTTTTTTGTTTTTTTTAAATGAATTACACGTATTGATTTACAAAATTAAGAAATTTATATACTTTATTTTATTTTTTATAAATAATTAATAAAAATATTAAAATATTTTATTAATTTAACATTGAAATATTATTTTCATTACTATTGTTTATTTATTTTTAAATTTTATATAAATAAGTCATATTTAACCTTAAATGAATTATAAATTATATAACTTTTATATTAAATTATAAAAATCTTTAAAAGAATCATTAAAATAACAATAACAACGCTCAAAATCTTATTGAAAATAAACGATTACAAAAGTCAACATATGATTATTCCTGTCTAGCCATGTTAAAAAGATTGTAAAAATATTTTGTAAAACCAGCAAAATGGAGTATGAGGTACAATTATTGCTTCACCTTTACTTTGTGTTCTACCGCTGATATTTAGCGTGTATGCTCCCTCGTATCTTTTCAGCACCATCTAACCTTTTTAAGTCATTGAGTTTAAAGCTCTTCTTTAGTCGCTTAAAGAATGTGGCTTTTAAACTATATATTTTATAAAGTGGAAATAAACTTAAATTTGTTTTAATCTTTCCAACGTATTTGTAATAAGTAATATAAAGAATTTATCATTCACGAAATTTGCATGTAAAATGTGGTTATCAATAAATAATATAGATATAGAATGTGGTTATTTATAAATAAACACTTTATAATGAATTAATTCAGTAAGACACATGCTTAATATTTTCAACCATTTCGCTATACTTTCTACACAAACTTGCCGAGTGTCTAAAGATATATTTAACAGCTACCAACGTCAGTGAATGCTGTCACGAATATATAGCACAATGCCCTTTGTTTATACAGTGACGAACTCAACAATGTGTTTGAATAAAAATTCCAGAAACACAGATTTTATCGATAAAACCACAGCATCTTCGTGCAGCAATATGCAGATACCTAATTCCAACGAAAAATACAGGGTCACGCCAGGCGTGACCGCACTATAAAGTAACCAAATCCGGTCGGTTTTGCTAACACTCACAGTAAACTCCGAGGTCGGGTCAGATTAGGAATAAATCGATTGAACCGCCTCCACTGAGGGTTTAGGTGAGAGATACAAGTGCATGACATACGATGCCTGTTACGATTTTCCAAAAGCTTTACCAGGAGCTCTCCGGTCATCATGAGCCGTAACCTAAATGGCTACTGTTTCCAATTACCAGTATAAGCGTAGACAGTAAGCCTCTGTAAAAGAAAATTGTCTTTGCAGTCTGCAAAAAGTACAGTTGTATTTTCCTCTTGAAGCGTGCAAGAAGTACAGTCGTATTTTTCCGAGCAACCTCAACCAAACGGAGGTTAGAATGGAAAGGAGACCTCGTCAAACGGCCTAAGTCATCATCACGCACCGAACAGAGCTTAAAACGGCAACGCTGATTTATTAACCAAAGCAAAGATCAACAGAAAATTCACCGTCCCGAACCTAATCTTGACCTAATGTTAGATGTAGAAGACCGTGACGATAACGGAATTCAACCTAGGGTTTGCTTTGGTAACTGTGTTGGGCACGATGGAAGTACTGGTAGGGTTTGTCTTTCTTGCTGGTAGTTGGAGAAGGAGAGAATGTTTTTATCTTCTTGGAATGGCTAACGTTGTGGTTCTGGTTAGGTGCGCGAGCCGGAACGCGCGTGCAGATTCAGGCCTCAGTTCACCAGGTGTCGGTGTGCGGAGGGAATATTTGGATTTAAAAACAGCAATGACGTGACCTCAGAACCTGCTTTGAGAATGCGCTCTAAATGGAAATACAGAGACCGAGAGCGACGAGTCGGGTTTCCCTCGTACAAACCGCTACCGGTGTACGTAAAATGCTCAGACCGCCACGGCCATTGCAAATAAAAGATGGACATGAGGTAAAATGTGGATTATTGTAGTAATTCCCCTGCTCCAATGCCTGTTCATTTTTCTTGCGTGCGCTTGGCAGTCGCCTGCTCACCTGCTTCTTCCCGTCCACGCTCCGTCACCATAAAAATAAGACATACCGACTGAATTTTGGCGACTTCTCGCCGTTAGAGTGAGTTTGAAACCAAATCTTTGTCCGCTCTGGCTGGGACGTTGCTCTGTCAATGCTATCTATGATGTAGCTGTTCTAGAACATTTGGCTTCCCCTATTCAAAAAGTTTTTCTAGGCCCTTGCAAGATTGCCGAAATTGCATGCGTTGCTTGCCAACTGCTCTGCGGATCATCACGTATCGTCTTGCGCTAAGTGGGAACCGTTTGGTGTTTGTTTGAAGATGACGATCCAGATGATCCAGATCCAGTAGCAGAATCTGCACGGCTTTGCATCCGTTTGATTACGCAATTGCGCTTGGCTGCGATTTACGCTGCAGGACGAGGGTTTGTTCTTTAGAAATGATGCTGGGGTATGGGAGAGACGGAGGGGTGGTGGGATTCAACATGGACGAAAATTCTGGCGGCAAAAGATTTACTTCTTGGAAAGCTAATTCCTTAGGCGATCTTTTGCAGTGGCCGGTCAAAGATGTGGCGGAAGATGTAACGCAGTGGCCGGTCAAAGATGTGGCGGAAGATGTAACGCTGGATGTTCTCAGGGACAGTGTTGTTTTGACGAGCGCGAATGAGTCTGAGGAAAGAAGATCGATTTCCAATTCCACCATGGAAGCCTTCTCGCATCATTCTAGACGGTCTTCAAGAAGTGGTGCCTTGACTACTCGGATTGTTCCCTTGACGTTTTCTCCAGACCTTTTGATTGATGGAAGTAATAATGAAGAACAAAAGAAGCCTCGGCTCGAGAAGAGCTTATCCGTGGCCGAGCATGCAATCTTGGGACTCAGATTCATCAACAGAGCAACCTGTGACAAGGACTTGGACAAACTGTGGGCGGAGGTCGAATGCCGTTTCAACAAGCTCGCATTGTCCAACTATTTGCTCGATCGCTCGGACTTTGCAGAATGCATTGGTCAGTGGAAAATTTCTTGTTTGTGCACAGAATTAAATGCTAAGGGAACGTTCTATTGAGAAAAATTGTGGTCTTATTTTGCAGGCATGAAAGAATCCAAGGAATTCGCCTTAGAATTGTTTGATGCGCTTAGTAGAAGAAGAGCGAGAGGCCGACATTTAAAGAGCATCTCCAAGGAAGAATTGCACGAGTACTGGTGCCGAATCACGGACCGGAGCTTCGAATCGAGAATACAAATTTTCTTCGACCTGTAAGCAAATGAACATTTGATTGCTAAGTCTCAAATTTCATGCACAGAAATTTTATGAAGCTAACAAACTATGAAAAAATTACAGATGCGATAAAGATTCAGACGGTCGTATCTCAGAAGCAGAAGTGAGGGAGGTGAGTTAGGACTTGTTCGTTATACCGATTATAGATTTTCGTTATTTGATTCTTGACATTTTCAATTGGAAATGTGTCCGTGTTTGCATCGTCTGAAGAATTTTTTTTTCCAGGTGATTCTGCTGAGTGCATCGGCAAATAGGCTCTCAATATTGCAAGAACAGGCGGACGAATATGCAGCTTTGATTATGGAAGAACTTGATCGCGACAACCTAGGATACATTGGGGTAAATATAAAAAATTTTGGCCGTCCTGATGTATGACAATGTTTGAGCATGAATTTTGGAATTTAATAAGGAAGATAGTCCGCTTTTGATGTTCCAGACAATGTTGAAATATGAATTTCTCGTGACTATTTTTTCAATATACATATTTTTATATGATTGTAGATTGTAACTGTGTTTTGGCAGTTATCCGAGCTCGAAACTCTGTTCAAGGAATTATTTCAAAGCGGAGCCTACCAGAATTACAGCCAATCTCTATGGCCGTCAAGAAAGAAACGATATCTGCAGAATACGCTGAGAAGAGCACGAGTTCTAGCCCGAAGCAATTGGAAGCGTGCATGGTTTGTTTCTCTATGGTTGTTAATCTGTATTGGACTTTTCCTTTGGAAGTTTTATCAGTACCGGCAAAGGTCTGGGTTTGAAGTCATGGGATATTGTCTGTGTACTGCAAAAGGCGCTGCCGAAACTTTGAAGTTCAATATGGCGCTCATTCTTCTTCCAGTATGCAGAAACACCATTACATGGCTTCGTTCGACCTGGCTCGGATCGGTCGTTTCTTTCAACGACAATATTAATTTCCATAAGGTAAAATAAAATGATTTCACGTGTTGAGGCCGAATTTATAATATTTTGTTCAGATAAATTGAAATTGTTTTCGTGGTTTCACAGCTAATCGCTGCAGGAATTGTAGTTGCAATAATTCTCCACGGGGGAGTTCACCTTGCTTGCGACTTTCCAAGAATTGTAAAGGCCGATCATTACATATTTCAACAGACAATAGCAATGGACTTTCACGGGAAGCAACCTTCCTATACTGACATCCTCTTGACAACAGAAGTCATATCCGGAATTTCCATGGTTTTTCTTATGACTCTAGCGTTTTCGCTGGCCACAAGTATATCCAGACGGAATCTTCTCACTTTGCCGTGGCCTCTACACAGACTAACAGGATATAATGCCTTTTGGTATTCGCACCATTTGTTCGTTATCGTCTACATACTGCTCATTATCCATTCAATATTTCTCTTCCTTGCGCACGATTGGATCCAGAAATCGGTACAGCATTCTAAATTTCAGTCAGATTTCTCTAAATTTCATAATCTTGATCTTCACGATTCTCAATCACGAACATTTTTTAATTTATTGCTCACTGAAACCTTATACTGTCGAAAATAAATTTTCAGACGTGGATGTACCTCGCCGTTCCCGTGATTCTCTACGGAGGCGAACGAACATTACGTGCTTTAAGAGCAAGCCGATACAGAGTAAAGGTATTGAAGGTATGAAGACAGCTTTAATCTTGCGCAAGCTATTTCCGTTTCCATCATGAATTACAAGCTGTGACTGGTTCATGACGTTGATATTTCAGGCAACGACTTATCCTGGCAAAGTGCTAGCCCTTCACATGACTAAGCCACGGGGATTCCATTACAAAAGTGGAATGTACATTTACATTCAATGTCCAGAAATTTCTCCATTCGAATGGTAAACAAATATGGAAAATATCGTTGTGGTGACAACTTTGATCCTTAAATATCTCCGGCCAGATGTTGAAATCGAGCTTTAAATTCTGCTAAACGTGGCTCTTTAACAGTTTAATTCTTCCACAGGCACCCGTTTTCTTTGACATCTGCACCGGGAGACGAATATCTGAGCGTGCATATTAGAAATTTGGGAGATTGGACTCAAGACATAGGGAGCTTATTCCAGAAGGCAAGCTCAGAAAGTGTACAGCGTAAAAGATTTCCTGAAATGAAACTTGACAACTATCTCGGCTGACATTCATTTCGTATTTGCAGGCTTTAAACGTGGCAGGGGAGGATGGCGCATGCGATTCTTCCAGAGACGTTGCCACCTTACCAAGGTTTGCAGGCGAGCTCTCTAGTGTAATTTAGAAATTTCAGATCTCTGTAAACTCGATTCCACCGGAAGTTGAAGAATTTAAAACCTTGCGTGGTTTTGTATGAATAAATGTTTTGACAGATTCTCCAAAATATACATCGACGGTCCTTACGGTTCAGCGGCGCAAGATCACAGTAAATATGACGTGATGCTTCTGATCGGACTCGGCATCGGCGCGACTCCGTTTATTAGCATTCTTAAAGACATTGTTAACGATGAGAAGACACGTTGCAGCCATGTAATTTCGTTATTTAAGATCGTTGTATTTTTTGGTAAAATGATCCCTGAATGCACGAGTTTGTCGATTTGATTTAATTTCAATGCAGATTGATGACGAAGAAGCGGGAAAAACTCGCAGGCCGTCCAGAGCTTACTTTTACTGGGTTACCAGAGAACAAGGCTCGTTTGAGTGGTTTAAAAGCATCATGAACGAGGTTGCAGAATTAGACAAGAAGGTAAGAACGGCCACACATGCATGCAGATTTCCATTCGGCATTCGCAGTTTTGATTTTTCTTTTTTAAACTGACGCCGTTAACGGTAAATGTAAATGTCCAGTCTGTGATAGAAATGCACAATTATCTTTCAAGCGTTTACGAAGAAGGTGATGCTCGGTCTGCTTTCATAACAATGGTTCAAGCTTTGCATCACGCCAAAAGAGGACTTGACATCGTCTCCGGAACGCCGGTAATCATTCCGTCTTTCACATTTTGACGTGTATAAGCTTTCCCGCCTTATTTTTGTTACACTCAACGGTCTAAAAAAAATACTTAAATGTATTTCAGGTGAGGACTCATTTTGCAAGGCCTAACTGGTCCAAGGTGTTTTCAAGATTGGCAGCCATACACGACGGCGCGAGAATCGGTATATGCCTTACGAATCCTCAACCTTTAATTTCACATTTTCCAGCTGTTAAGATTATGACTTCCAGTCTCCAATGTAAATGCAGGCGTTTTCTACTGCGGATCAAATCGTCTGGGAAAGGAGCTGGACATGTTGTCCAAAAAATTCACAAGAAAGTCGAGTACCAAATTCATTTTCCACAAAGAACACTACTAAACAAGATGCAGCAGTTTCTTGATTTATTGTGCCTCTTATTTTATTCACCGTCGAATCCAAGAGCGGCTTTCTAGCCGGTCATTCTTATGCTTATTATTGTCCTTATTTATGTAAAGTTGCATTAAAGATTTGCTGCAACAATCGCAGAAAAGATGTATAGAACCTACACAAATTTCAACCAGACTATATCAGTAGGTATATCTGATCTGATGTGGCCGCCAAGTGTGAATATTTATTCAACAGAAATGTGGAAAAGTTAGGTTAGCAACACAGCAAGCCAAAACTCGAAGAAAAAGCTGCAGATAGCAGTCAGTCAGCCAACAGGTTCACCAATCCTTTCTTACCAAACATAGAATCTGAGACAGAAGCACAGCTTGCATGGATGCAGTAATAAAGAACGACTACGACTACTACAAAGCAAAGCAGAAGCAGCTTTGTATCTATTGAGAATATTCTAAAGCAATTTATCCGGGGGTAATTTGCATCTATTGCTGGTAATTTCTTTATAAGGATATTCTGAATTAATTTGTACCACCATCTTTCTTTCTGTGTAATATTCATTTCATGTATCTTTTAAACGCCAAACGCATTGCCACGCAAACAAGATTCTGCACTTCACTTTAAAGCCAGTGCAGCGCTCTAAACATGATCATCATAAACTTTAAGAGCAACAGTGTGAGAAACTAATTGAACCAACTATTCATCTACCATTCTTGTAGTGTGTTCCAACCGCCTAGTTTTCATATAATTGATGCGTTGAAGAAAACGCTTCACGCAAAAGTGCCTGCCAACCTGCCAAGTTTTATCTTAAATTATACACAACCAGGCGTATATGTCAATTTATATTACAGTACGCACTCTGCTAATCAATGATCTAACTTAAAAGATGAATATCGACTTCTATTAAAATAATGGTTTTCGCTTCCACGCGAAAATCCTGTATTTCATCATTTACATTTCTCCCTTGCAACTTTTCTGGGGTAGTCCACGTCTGTTCCTGATAATAAAGCTGCCATTGTTGCTGTTCACATACTTGAGAGACATACTTTGCAGAAAAAAAACAGGGATGCAAAGAACTGGCCATCAGTAATAAGCTTTTCAGTATCGTCAGACTAGAAATCATACAGCATGGGAGGTGGTAGTGGCGCAGTCTGTTGGGATTATTCGGACTCTTGCATTTTGCGTGGAAGCAGATGAACTTTTTTTTCTTTTACCTGTCGATGTTACCAGCGGATTTGGTTTTAATTTAGCATTATAGAAATGTTAGCAGTGCATTTCGCACTTTGATCATAAATATAATGGACGGGCAGAAGTGACGTGTAAGCACTCACGAAAGTACCAAATTCGTAATTTAGTGGGTAATTTGGGTAGTGGGTAATTTGGGTAATTTAGTGGGTAATTTGGGTAGTGGTCCTGGTTTTACCTAACTCTTTTTAGGTGAAGGTAGGACAACGTATGCAGGGTCTCCTATTGTCATGACACGAGAATGAGATTCTCAATGATGAGGAGCCCACTTAATCATCATAACACCCCAGCACAGATAGGTGGGCCGACCAAAGCGTCAATCTGTGCTGACCAAAGCGTCCTTGTCTCTGTACTTCAAGAAAAAATGCTTCTGGTTCTGACTTACATGAGTCTTTTTACACTTTTGGGAACCTTTTAAATAGATGTCAAGCCTAGGGTCCATAGTCGACTCAATAAAACAACTTCCAAATTATTACTATTCATTACTAGGTGAATTTATCATTTTAATAATATTTCACAAACTTCGGTATGCATCATCGTCGTATGAATTTTATAGACATTAACCATTCAACAATTAAAAAAAAAAAATTATCTCTTAATTTTATAGAAATTAAACATTCCCCAATCAAACATATTTCATTCCTTAATTTTATGAATATTTTTTTATCGTTTAAGAAATTTAAAATCAAACAAAATGATTTAAACAAATGATTTTTGGGATTAAATTTTTTTTTTTTAAATGATTAACTCAGAGGATTTTAGCTCAAGTGCTTTGGTAAAGAATTTGTTTTCTCAATTAAGTGGGTTCAACTACTAATTATCCAAAAACACACATATATATATTCTATGAAAAAAATATTATATTTCTTTAAGAAATATATGTGATTGCCCAAAAATTATGCATACATTGGGGCACTTCAGGTTCTTTTAGTTAAGCTTCACTTCTTGCCACTTTGTTGAGAATTATCTACCAGTAAGTTTCTAGTCAAAATGTTTTTTTGCAAAAAAAAAAACTTTTGCTCTTGAGGAGGATTAACCACTTTAAAAGTGGATAGTCCTCTCATTCGATTGGGTTTCATTCCTGAATTCGGTGAAGCAAAAAGTTCATGGGTCCAGCTAGAGCATCACTTTAGAAATATCATCGACAAGCTTATTTAATTATCTACAAACATGGTTTAAAACCATTATCTGGAATCTATCTAAACTTGCGCACACATCTTAGAGGAGGGGGTGCAACCATTCATTAATGATATGAATCTCGTTATTGACCTAATCTATAACAACCTTGGAGTCACCCATTACTTGTATATGGTTCAATTGTTTCAATTTTTCTAGGTGCAACAAAGACCATAATGCCAAAAATTATGCCCTAGTGTTGGTGCTTCACCCCCTACAAATCTAATTTGGAAAAAATGTCGTGAAGAGAGGTAGAAAATTGCTTTAATGCTTATGACAAGAGGGGACCCTTGAAACGCTCCATTGAAAAGGCCCCATGAAACATTGTTATCTATAGGAGGCATTTCGACCCTCCATATTTTGATTGGCTTTGGTTATGTCCAATATTCATTCATCCACCTCATAATCATATTGCTTGTTATCTACAAAGGAACATAGTTATCCTATAAAATTGCTTGGTTCAAGCCCACTAGATGCTTGGCACAAGAAGGTTGCATACCCTTTCAGCTCCCTTGTTTTTTCCCAATTTTTAAAAGAAACTTCCAATTATGGAGAAACCCACACTGTTGAAAAATTGAGCTCTGCTACTATCTAACCCCAGACTTTACCTACATAAGAACATGTAAGAAATAAATGAGAAATTGACTTTGCTTTATATTTTCTAGCAGTTGGGCCCGATCCAAACCCTCTTCATTCTATTATCCCAAGTGAGCATTTTGTTATTGAGGGCTCACTATAGAAGGACTTCGCCTTTCAAAGGGCTTGGAAGTCTCCAAAGGGTGCCCCACCACCATTTCTTCTCTTGGGTGGTTTGAGAATCATAAAAATATAGGTTCCCTTATTTGGTTAATATTTTCTTGTTGTCAAGTTTTTAGACCATGAGAGGGTATTTACTTCCATTTCACTAAGGCAAATGAAATTGGTACAGAGCAAGCTGAAAAATTGTTCCCATTCATCAGGCAACTCTCCTACAAGACCCAGACCCACAATTCATTTCCAACCCTCTCTACCATAGGCTTAGGGTTCATGAACCTTTGCATCCACAAGAAGAACAACATCTTGCGCTTTGAGAGCTTTTACTAAATTTTCTAATAAGCAGGAGTCCTCTGCTCCGATCCAAAAATCCTTGCCTATGCGCCATATTCTTCTTCCATTTCCCACCCTCCAAGTTCTCCAATTGACAATCATAGGAAAAGAGGCCACGAGAGCCTTACATATAAGCGAGTAATTCTTTATCGTATTTTATGAATTGTGAAACCAGTCTATCATAGAGACGTTCGCGATGTACTTGGACTTCATTACTCACCCCCACAGAGTCACTTACAGGGCACCACAAGATTCTTGCAGTTAGAGCTTGAATGAAAACATGGCCATTTTTCAGTCCCCAACCCCCCAACTCCTTTGGAGTGGCTACTCTTTTTCATTTAACAAGTGAAATGCCTTCTGCTTTCCTGTTACTTGTCCATAAAAATTGAAAGGATTTCTTCTTGATTTTATTAAGAATCCCTTTGGGTGCATAAGAAATCAAGGACTAGTAGACTAAAATAATCTAGATTACTACTTTTAATAAAACCAAACATCCTCCCTTAGAGAGGAACCAATTCATCTAACAAGTTAGATGTTCCTGTACCTTTTTGTAGATCCACAACCAGTTGCTGAACCAATAAGAGATAGGTTTTAAACAGAATCCTAGGTACTTGAATCCCTCCACAATTAGCTTGGTCTGAAGGGGGAGCTAAGATTGAAGATAGATGAAACGCTCTTTGTCGAGCAGATTATATAAAATGCATGACTTGAGGTTGTTTATTATTATACATGTTGTTTTACCAAAAAAATCCAAAGCATTTTTTATCGCCATAACATCTCTATCTGAGCCAACCCCCAACATGAAAACATTGTCCACAAATTGTAGATGAGTGAGGGCTTTGTGCCTTGAAATATTGACTCCTATTATATCTCTAGAAGCTTTTACATGGGACAATAACAAACTCAAGCCTTAAGCAATGATGAGAAAGAGAAAATATGACAAGGGGTAGCCTTAGCAAAGCCCCATGGAACCTCTGAAGAACCGTGAAGGGGCTCCATTGATCAAAACCATGAAGGAAGTTGACTGAATATAAACCATGATCCAATTAATCACCTAATGATATACTCCCATTTATACCAAATCCAACCTAATAAAATTCTAATTTTCCTTGTCACAAGCTTTTGAAAAATCTATCTATAGGGAAAAAGAGGATAATTTATCCCTGGCCATAAAATGCAGGGCTCCTTGAGCTAGCACCACTACAACATGGATTTGTATTTTTTGTAGGAACCAATCTGCTCCTACTTGATTATTTCACTCAAAACGGTGGATCCTACAAGCTATTATCTTAGTAATTAATTTGTATATTACATTGCAATAGGAGATAGGCCAAAAATCCTCTAGAGAAATTGCATATTCCTTTTTGGGAATCAAGGTGATGAAGGTTGAGTTGAATTGGCCTAGAAATTTACCTAAATCTTGAGATTTCTTTACCACCCTCAAGAGATCTTCCTTCATTAGGTCATAGAACCCCATGTAGAATTCGATTGTGAGCCCATTCGGAGGTAGGCTCTTTCCTTTATTAATAGAGAACAAGATATACTTGAGCTCTTCTTTTGATACTTATTTCCTAATAGAAGCATTCATTTCTTCCTAAACCATTGTGGGGAAGAGGCTCACCACTTCGAGAATTTATAGGATGGGGCATCCATATGCTTCTTGAAATAGCTGGTGGAAGTAATTTATTCTTGCTTCGACCTTCTCATCAAAAGTGGACATTGTGTTTCTATCTAAATCCTTCGAATACCATATTGTATTTAAATTCTTGTGGTGCTTTGCATAACTATGGAATAATTTCATGTTGTTTTCCCCTTCTTTGATTCATAGGGCTCAAATCTCCATTCACCACTCCACTCATTCTTGAACCAAAATCTTGTGTTTTTCTTCTTCTAGATATTTCAGCTATTGGATATCCTCAGAGGATAATGCTTTTCATTCTTGGAGGTTGTTGAGCCAACCCCCAACATGAAAACATTGTCCACATATTGTATATGAGTGAGGGCTTTGTGCCTTGAAATCTTGACACCTATTAGATCTCTAGAAGCTTTTGCATGGGGCAATAACAAACTCAAGCCTTGAACAATGAAAATAAAGAGAAAACATTACAAGGGGTAGCCTTGGCAAAGTCCCCTGGAACCTTTTAAGAACCTTGAAGGAGCTCCATTGATAAAAAAACATGAAGGAATTTAACTGAATACAGCCCATGATCCAATTAATTACCTGATGATATAGTCCCATTTGTACCAAATCCAACCTAATAAAAGTCCAATTTTTCTTGTCATAAGCTTTTGAAAAATATATCTATAGGGAAAAAGAGGATAATTTATCCTTGGCCCTAAAATGAAGGGATTCTTGAGCTAACACCACTGCAACATGGATTTTTCTTTATTGCAGGAACCAAACTACTCCTACGAGATTATTTCACTCAAGACGGTGGAGCCTACTAGCTATTATCTTAGCAATTAATTTGTATATTACATTTCAACATGAGATAGGCCAAAAATCCTCTAGATAAATTACATCTTCCTTTTTGGGAATAAAGGTGATGAAGGTTGAGTTGAATTGGGCTAGAAATTTACCTAAATATTGAGATTCCTTTACCACCCTCAAGAGATCTTCCTTCATTAGCTCATAGAACGCCATGTAGAATTTGATTGTGAGCCCATTCAGACCTAGGCTCTCTCCTTTATTAATAGAGAACGAGATATACTTGAGCTCTTCTTTAGATACTTCTCCTAATAGAAGCATTCATTTCTTCCTAAACCATTGTGGGGAAGAGGCTCACCACCTTGAGAATTTTTGGGATGGGGCATCCAGATGATTCCTGAAATAGTTAATGGAAGTAATTTATTCTTGCTTTGACCTTCTCGTCAAAAGTGGACATTATGTTTTCGTCTAAATCCTTCAAATCCCATAGTGTATTTAAATTATTGCCGTGCTAATTTGCATAATTGTGGAATAATTTCATAATGTTGTCCCCTTCTTTGATTCAAAGGGCTAAAATATCCATTCATCACTCCACTCCTTGTTGAACCAAAATCTTGTGTTTTTCTTCTTCCAAAGATTTCAACAATTGGATTTCCTCAGAGGATAATGCTTTTCATTCTTGAAGGAGGCTCTTGAGTTTTCCTTCAATCTTTAGAAGATATGCCTGCTATTGATTTTGGAATTTTACCCAAATTTTTTTTCCATGTTCTTGACTAGGGCCAAATTATCAGCAAATAACTACATGTACAAACTTTTCTTATCTTCTATTTGTTAGTTTTTGTAGCATAGGAGGTGTTCTAGTCTCAAAACTTCATGGAGAGGCTAAAACACAGGAGTTCTCCATAATTCAGAAATCATTTATGGAAATTCCACCTAGAAATGTCTCAATTAGATTATTAGCCTATTTTTTAAATATTTCCTAAGTCTAAACTTAGGAAAAGGGGTTAATTAATCATGATTAATTGAGAAAGGTGTGAATCATCTAGAAACTCACCCAGGTTGATCCAAATATGATATCAACCATCGATTATGTTTTAATCATTGTCGTTGGAGTCCCAACTAGAGATTATAAGAGGAGGTTGATGGGTAAATGGAGAACACACGCTTGAAATTTATTTCCTTGGGCAGTTCGATTTCCAAAGAGCAGCAATAGTTTCCAAAAGAGTTCGAGCCAGAGAAGGGACGTAGAGACAGATAGGGGTATGGGTAGTGAGTCTAGAGTAAGTTTTCTTGTTCCATAGAGTTAGAAAGAGTAGGCATATATTTTCTCCAGGAGGCTACACAGAGGCAACGCTTAGCCTCAAGAAGGGAAATTCAATCCAGATGAAGAGGAGCTCGTTTTCAGTTCCATAGGTCGAGAAATTTTTACAAAGGGCCATAAAGACCGTTTCTCAGTTAGCAACATGCATGAATGCTAGCTTGATAGTTGATTCAGGAAAAGTGTTAAAGGGATTGTCCTAGGGTGACGCAGGGACTGCGTAGAGCTAATTGGACGACTAGCTTTTCAGAGGCAGTCAAGTGTTGGGCTTGCTCAGAAAGAGGGTAATTTCCCTCAGATAAATTTTGTCAGTATTCCGTTTAGATAGATTCATTGGTTTGGTGATATTTATTATACTCAGAATTTCTCATTGCTGCTTAATAATAAAAACTCTCAGTTGCTGCACTGGTTTTCCCAAGTTGGGGTTTTCCTTGGAATTTTGTCCAAAAGTAAATGTATCAAATTTATTGTGTGTGTGTGCCAATATTTTCTTAGTTTCCAGTGCTTCTATTTTCTGCAATATTTTCGTGAATACTGCAGTATGAATATTTCGTTGTTGTTGTAGCAATAAACTACGTAATTCATTTACTCTTAGAAGAAATATTTGTAGTTGTTTCAATAGGATTTCAGTGTTGAAATTTCCACATGGTATAAGAAAAATATTGATCAGATAAGGAAGCTCAGAAGCAGAGGTAGAAATTCGCTGCTCAGAGGGAGTAGCAGGATGAATTTCTGGAGCTTATACAGAGCCTGAGCCAAGAAGTGTGATTTGTTCAGGTAAGTTTGATTTTTCAGTGCATATTGACAGAAAATTTGGCTTTCCAGTTGAGTGATTCCAGTAGGCAGAGGGAGAAGCAGCACATGTATTTTCACTGGACAGGTTCCTTATTTAGGTGCAAAAGGGTTTTGCAGCAATTTTTATTTGTAAAATCAGTTTCGGGTGGAAAGAAAGGGACACAAAAAGAGAATATATCTCAAGGGGTTTCAATTTTTAGAAATATGATTTTCCAGGTGCAGATTGGAAAGAGATGTGAGCAGAAATTATCACTCCATAAGGGAGTGTGTGTAGCAGAATAAAAAATCAAGCAAAGGGAAACACGAATATTTTTGATTAAATTTAGAGATCACCACAACTGGGATTAGAGATCAGGATAGGTTGGAGGGAGTCTCCAAATTCGTTATTTATAAGGCTAGGATGTTCTTCCTACTAGATGAACATGGCTTGAAATCCTATGTCGATAATGTGGCAGGAGTTCCCTAGGATGCAAATTAGATGAAGGAATATAGGAGGGATATGGTGAAGGCGACGCGGTTGATCCTAGATGGAGTGCGAGACCGTATAGTCTCACATCTATCTAGAAATAATATTTCCAAGGAAATGTGGGACACTCTCAACCATCGATATCAAATTTCTTCTGAGGAGTGGAAGATGTTCCTGCAAGAGAAGCTAAGAAGCATCAGGATGCAGAAGGGTGAAGGCATAGATACTTTCCTCACCAGGATTTAGGAAGACTGTGATCAACTTGTGGCCATTGGGGAGGTGCCTCAACTGATAGATATTTTTCGTTTGGCACTAAAAAATGTCTCAGAGGAGTGGAAAGTCTTTGTCCAAAGTATCTTGGGTCAAGAAAACTTGCCTATAACACCCTCCTCCCACATTTACCTAAGTTAACTAGTCAGCTCGAGTAAAGATGTGACGAGAGGCTACTATTATATGATTCAAATCCCAATTTACATTCAAAGAAGTGGAGCTAACACAACAAAACCAATATGATCTTATACACATGCTACAGAAGCCTCAGGAGCCATCCAACCCTTCTAGGTGATCAACCCCTGAGATAACCTAGCATTTAACTGCATTAAATCCTCAGTCTCTCCCATGACATGGAAATTCATGTGAATTGGACCATCCATTCATTCCCACAGCAAGGGCATGCCTATGAATAAGGACTTTTCCAGCTATTTTTGTGCCAAAAACCCTAGATTTTGTGTCACTGTTTCAGGGTTAGGACTCAGGCCACTGCCCAACACTCCATGAAACTTCCATAAATGAAAAGTAACACATAAGAAATGATACAAATGCAAATACTTGAACAAGGACTTTATTGGACCCCTACTAGCCATGACATACATTTCGTCAAACATGTCACAAATATGCATTCGGCAGGTCATAATAACATATTTGAGCATAGGGTATCATACTTATCTGAGAATCGCTAAGAAGCATTGATGCCTTCTCACATTAGCTGAATTATCATCTATTAGATCATATATTCATTTTTCATTCATTTACAAATCAAAACATGATGAGATCCATACTTCATCACCGTCATAAAAAAATCTCATAACCATCATATAAACGAAATAAATAATAAGGATACAACGACTATAAATGCCACATATGAACTAGTACATTTTCACATTAGCTTACACGGAAAGGAACCCATATTAATGAATGAAAAATCCAACCAGGTTTGGGACTTCCATGTTCCATCCGACCATAGATTGGCTGAACCAAATCTCTCGTCATCCAATCACCCCCGTGACATATTCCAAGCATGAATGTGGAACTCATAACAAAAATCAACCAAGGCTTCCCAAGGCTACATCACCTCATCCCCATCAATAAAACTAGGCTTTACGCAATCCTCACTCGATCACTAGGCCATAAACAAGCATGGATTCCACTGGATTTCTCCACCTACACGGTGAAGAATTTTCTTGTCTCCTAGTCTCTAGGCTTTACCACAATCCTTAGTCTGATCTAGGGAAAACGAGGCCATAATCGAGACACCACCCTCTAGGATTTACCATATATCCCGCCATTAACTAGCCAAGGATTCCTAGGCCTTATTAAGGGAACCCACCTCTAGGATTTACCATATATCCCTCTATTCACCGGTCAAGGATTCCTAGGCCTGCTGAGGCACATAACATATGGATTTACTGCAACCCACAGTCTGGTTTAGGGGTTACTAGGCCAGTGGCTTTACTACAATCCACAGTCTAGTTCAAGGATCAATAGGCCATGTGTTCTTTCATTCAAAGATCCACCTCTAAGTTTTGAACTCATAGGCACCCTTAGCAAGAACTCTTTTGACAATATAGGGGCTATGCCATAATGGTTCCAATTCTCCTGTACCTATTTTATTAGCTTCTTGATCATAAAGAAGGACTAAGTCGCCCTTTGAGAAAATGCGAGGCTAGAAATTTTTGTCGTATTGCGCCTTTATACGTATCTTATTCGCTTCGTTGGCCAATTGGGCTTCATGACGTGTTTAATCAAGATGGATGAGGCTAAAAAGATGCGCTTCTTCTTCTGAGGTGTCAGGTAACAAGTCGATTGCGAGTTTTAACGACGATATTTCACATTGGATTGGTAAGATAACTTCCAGACCATACACCAATTGAAATGGAGTAAATCCAGTTGCATTTCTCACTGAGGTTCGGTACGCCCACAAGGCCGAGTACAACATCAAATGCTAGTTTATTTTACGAACTCCTATCATTCGTTGAAGCATACGTTTAAGAATTTTGTTGATAGCTTCAACTTGTCCATTTGATTTTGGATAGTAAGGAGTAGAATTATCATGTGACAATCCTAACTTGGCAGTTAATTCAACCATCATTTGGTTGCGAAAATGCTTCCCATGATCTGTGACTATAGCCTGTGGGACCCCAAACCGTTCAATAACATGATTAAAGAAAAACAATGCAGTTGTTTGTCCTGAGTTGTTGAATGTAGTCATCGCTTTGGCCCATTTGGTAAAGTAGTCTACTGTAACAATAATATAACCATGCCTCCCAGACGAAGGAGGGTTACAGGTCATGAAGTCAATACCCCATTTCGAAAATGGTCCTGTAGAGGCAACAGGATGCATTGGCGCTGGCGGTTTGCGGGTTTTATGATCAAATATCTGGCACGCGTGACAAATTATGACAGCGAGAATGCAATCGCGAAATATGGTTAGCCAAAAGTAACCAGGTATCTAATACATCGATGTTCAGAGTAAGAGGTATCAGGTCGAAAAGTTTGAGTTTGGAGATAAATGATGAAATATCCATACCAAGGATCAGATGATCCGATCAGAAACAGAGACTCGTCAGGAATTGATTGTTTCGACGTAGTAGAAGTACTAGCAGAGGTAAGGTCATAGAGAAGCTTAGCGAAAACTAAATACTTCTTTGACTTGGATTTAATGAATTCCAAATCAAATTCCTGCAAAATGACAATCCATTTTGAATATTTCCCCCCCAGCAATTGACGTGATAAGATGTAAGTCATGGGGTTGTAATCTGAAATGACAGTGGTCTTTCGGAACAGGATATAGTGGCGAAATCTTTGGACAACTTGAACAGCTGTCAAGGCAAGATTTTCTACGTATGAATACTTAACTTCCGTATCATTGAGATTACGACTCAAATAATAGATCGGATGTTCAATTCCATTTTCTTGTTGGACGAGAACCATAGCAGTGGTCATTTCAGCTGCGGCGATATATAGGAAATAATCATTCTGATAATTAACGGGATACATTAATGACGCTCGGAAAAGAGTGTCCTTGAAAACATCAAAAGAATCTTGCGCAACTTGGTCCCAATGGAAGGGAACCCCCTTTTTCAAGAGTCGTGTAAATCCTTTAGCCATTTTAGCGTAGTTTGGAATGAACCTTCTTAGGAAGTTAGCCTTTCCTTGAAGTTTCTGTATTTGAAGTAAATTTGATGGTGCATGCAAATCAAGAATGGCCTGAACCTTCAATGGGTCTATTAGAATTCCTTCTTTTGAGACTACGAATCCAAGAAAATGACCAAAACCAACACAAAACACACATTTATGTGGATTGAGGTATATTTTGTAGTGTCGGCAGTGTAAAAAGATGGCTCTCAAATGCATCAGGTGATCAGTTCGATTTCGTGAATGCACGGATAAATCATCTAGATAAGGTTGAACAATGTGCTTGATGTCATTGAAAACATAATCCATTGCTCTCTGAAAAGTTGCCCTAGCGTTCTTTAAACCAAACGGTAGTTTCCTATAATCGAATGTGCCCCAGGGATAGATGAATGTTATCTTATGTTGATCCTTTGGGAGGATATTGATTTGATTGTAGCCGGAAAATCCATCCATAAACAAAAAAATTTCACCTCCAACATAATCGTCAATAATCTAGTCAATAAAGGGAGTAGGATAGTTGTCTTTTGGACAAGCAAGATTTACATCCCAATAATCGATGCACACTCTAATGGTTCCTTGTTTTTTCATGACAGGAACGATATTGGAAACCCACTCAGTTAGCAGAATAGGGTAAATGAAACTAGCACGCAAAATTTTTCCAACTTCTGTTTTGATTGTTGCAGCCTTCTTTGGATGAATAGGACGAAGCCATTGACGTACTGGTTTGACATTAGGATACATATTAATCGTGTGTTCAATGATACTAGAATATATGCCGGGCATTTCATCGTAAGACCAAGCAAATACATCACAGAATTCACGAAGTAGAGAGCGATAGGTTTTGAGTTATGATGGAGAACAAGATACGCCAACATGAATATTTTCTACAACGCTAGGTTTGGTCAAAATATCGATAGAAATGGTTTCTTCAATATTTAACAGATTTCGCTTGGAATCAATTGCATTAATAGGTAATGAATTCGAAAAGAAATTTTGGATCGATGGGTGATATATTTCACTAAGATAATTTTCTTCATAATCAAGAAGATGGGAATGATGATGATAATCTTCCCATGGTTCTCTTTCTGACATCATGGCTTCCAAAATATTCTCATCTGTCAAGGAAGTTTTGAAAAAAGGATCAGATGGAGTACCAAATTCTAAGGAACGATCAACCAAACAATCGACAACGTTGATTTCGGATTCGCCGCCCAAGCCAAAAATATTGATTTCAATGCGAGCTCAATAAGGCTAGGCAGCATAAACTCATCCAACGTAACAATTTCAAAATCATTTGTACTCTTCCTTAAGTCAGATGGAGTGGAAGAGATCATGTAGCAGGTCTCTATACTTGCAATTTTTGCCGACGTCACAGGCGACAGTAATGCAAAGGTTCCCATAAGAGTGGAATCCTTTAAGAGTCCTACACCAATGTTCTGAAGTGCTAGTTGGGGTGTGTGAGCGAACATAACACTTCCAGTTACCTGCGAAGTAGAGGCAAAGAAGGATAGCTGATTAATGACTGTGATAATACCTTTATGTGGAAAGGCGATCATTATAAAATATGTAGAAACAATTGCAGTCATAGCATATACCCATGGCCTTCCAAGTAGAATATTGTAATCAAGGGGTCCGTCAACAACCTCAACATCAATATTGACTATTTTTCCCCCTAGTTCAACATGCAGGTTATTAATAATACCACAAGGTTTGTATGTACTTCCATCAAAGCCTTCAACATCGTTGATGATTGTGATAAGGGCAACGAACCAAGTGACTTCCAAAAATTTAGAGACATAATATAGGTAGATGCTCCCTCATCAATAATAGTGTGATGAACAAGGTGATTGAGAACATTTACTTGTATGGAGAATGATAATTCTGCTGGCAGTTGTGGCACATAGTCCGTATGATTAAAAATGACAAGATTTGAATCAGTCGGATCAATTCCACCAATAACCGACAATAAAGCCCATTTCTAGGAAGGAAAATTTTGTAATACCTCAAGAGTAGACATAGCTGAAGGGGATTGAGCCAAATTTTCATCTATATTATAATTTTGAGCATATCTTGCTCGAGGATTATATTTCGATCTATGAATTACTCCCTTGGGTGACTTAATTGTCAATTCAGGAATAGCAGTAGGCGGTATTGATTCCGAAGATGGATTTGTAGTCGAGGTAGTAGGTTGATCAATGGCCTTACTAGCATAATCTTTATTACGTGTTGACACCAAAATATCTGTTGAAGGTTTTGTGATGGATAACATAAGTACTTGGGAACTAGAAGTTGGATCCGTAGCAACCAAATTTGTGTCCGGATTTGGAAACAGATCTGTCAACACATCTGACGTATTTGAAGTCTTGAAGATTTTTTAAACTTCAACGCGGTGAGGACAATCCAGAACAAAATGTTCCTAATTACAGATTATGCATGGATAGCGAGGTTTCCTAGGTCCATACGATTGATCAGATGATCTTTCCGGTGTGTTACAAGTTTTATTTTTCTTAGATTTCCCTTCTTTATTAATTCCAGGTTGCTTGTTACTTTTGCCTTTGTCAAATGACACGACATTAATTTCAGAAGAAGGTGCAGGATCAGATGAAGTAGTATGATGTGTGCTTGCAGTACTAATCAAACCATCTCCGGCATGAGAGTCCTTTAATTGAGGAGGAATAGTAAAATTAGATCGTGGTGCATTAGGAATTTTTTCATAGAGCGTGCCAGATTGGGTATAGATTAAATCTAAATATTGGGCACGAGCAATAACCTGCTCTTCAGTAACGACGCCACCTTTAGCCACATCCTCAGTTATATATGGTAACAGGGACTTAATGAACCACTCAGCAAGGAGCTGATCCGGAACAAATGTCTTAACCATTATACGACGACGACGCCACTCATGAATATGATCAGAAATGTGAGTGGCATTAGTCTATTTGAAATTGGTCAAGATTTCTGTTCCAGTTTCATATCGCATGGGTAACTAGAATTGAGTCAAAAATACAGTAGCTAGGGCAGTAAAATTATCAAAAGAATCTCTAGGTAATTCAATATACCATTTTGCAGCTGGACCAGTAAGCATATGCTGGAAAATACATAGTCGAACATAATCATCATTTAGGGAGTTTGATGAACACCACAAATGATAAGTCATAACATGAGTCAACGGATGTTCTCCAGGGTTTCCATTGAACTTAGGAATATTCGAGGGAAATTTGTGAGGTATCACCGGCCACCAAGGAGCATAGTTGATTGGATCATTGGTTAGTCGATTTAAATCTGGTAACTCTAAAGTTGCAACAAAGGGAAATTTTTGATTAAGGTCAGGTTGAGCATAACCATGGTATGATGGAATTTCTTGAGAAATAGGTCTTTGAGCACCAGCATAAGGAATCTGTTGCTGGTAACCCAGATAGGGGTTATTTTGAAAAACAAACAGTTGAGGATTATGTTGACCAAAACCTGGATATGGTACTTGTTGAAATGAAGGTTGAGGCATTTGTGCCTAAGGTTGCCAAGGGGTCTGTCCACCAATGTTATAACCCAAATTAGGATAACTTGGATTCAGTTGAGGATAAGTATAAACTGGTTGTGGCTGTGACATCCCATAAAATGGTAAACCAGCTTGTGAATAAATTATTCCAGATACAGGTTGATGTTGTAAATTAACTGGAGGATTTGGAGTCTGTGGGCCCAATAGTTGAGGGTATTGAGTTTAAGGACCCACCTAAAAAGGCTGTTGTACAAATTTTTGATTCTGTAATAGGGGTAAAGATGTATTAACAAGTGGGAATGATGTGGGTGTAACAGGTTGAACTGGTTGATACGAGTGTATAACCATTTTTGGTTGGATAGGGAGAGTGGGCTGCCATTGGAAAACATTCATTTCGACATTAGATTGACCAAAAAGTGACGGAGTACTGTCAAAGTGGGTGACCAAAGATTGCCCCCTAGCATGAGGAATTGAATAAGATGGAAAATATTGTTCTCCAAATGCAGGGGGTCTAGTTGATATGGTATTGGATGGAATAGACCCAAAAGGACCAGCTTGATATTGCCCTGATGATGTATATAAAGAATCAAGCCGTTCAGTACTCACTATAGGGTTACCAGTTAAAATCTGGACGATGACATTGGTAAATTCCATGGGTTTGAAGATGCACCAGAAAAAAAATCCGGATAAAGATTTATAACCTGATGGGACCATAGGGCCACCATGAAAATATGATTCTGGTGAAGTTGTAAACATCGACGGGGTAGCGAGGGTAGGTACTGATGTAATTGGAACAGATGGCCCAACCGAAGATGTTGGTTCAGACATGGCTACTTGACCAAATGTATACCCTTTTGAATCGACAGGATTTTGAATAGGAACAGGATCAACAAAAGTAGAGGATGGTGATTGAGGAAAATACTCGTATAGGTAAAGATCCCTCCCAAAATGGGTTGGAGTTAAAGTTGTCTCATCTTGTGGGATTTCTTCAATCGAAATTAAACCAAGTGGAAGTATTTCACCGTCAGGCCCAAAGTATATTTCAGAAGGTTGACTATGTGATATGAGAGACTCAATGGCTATAGTAGAATGTGGGTTGACCAATGGATGAACAACTTATGGTTGTTCAACTTCGAAATTCAGATTCTTTGGCAAAGAAGAGACAGGATATGGATCAACTTCAGGTTGAACAACGTCGGGTTTAGGAGGTATGGTCTCACTGATTGGATGGATCGTGACCACGGGTAGCTGTGACGACTCCGTCTCGATAACAGTAGATGAACCAGGATGTGTAGAAACAACTTGTGCTAACTATGGTTTATGGGAATATGATGCTTCATTAGAGGTACTGATAGTACTAGTTTCGGTAGAGTGATGTCGCCTTCGCCGCACAGAAGTAACTTCTAGTGGTAAAGGTGGTTTCAATGCTAGTCTACGTGAATGATGGGGGAAAGGATTTTGTTCTTCCACAATGACTGATTCATTTTAACCAAAAAAAAATAAACAAAATAAAAGGGTATTACTAGGCAAAAAGTTTACCAAGAAACTGTGAACTGCAGAATACCTCCTGGTGAACCAAGAAGTACGGGCAAACAATCTCTCCGGATGTTGTGTTCGGTGTATCACAATTTACAAGGCGGCCGAATCAGTTCACTATGGATGGATAGCAACCTAAATTTGTCCTCCCAAATATACCCGAAGGTACGTGGAGGCCCAAGTTTGTATTAGCACTGTCTAATGCGAAACCGCACAGTGAGAGCACCCCTTTATACTTTTCGTACTGTAACACCGCCCAATATACCTAAAAGTACATGGAAGAGCTATGATATACTTACGTACATGGAGTGAGGTATCACACTCGGAATGTATCGCAGACAATTAACGACAACTGCTATGTTTTACGATGCCATAACACGTCTCTAGCCTAGACCTTCTAAATTTTATCGTTATGGTTCCAATGCTTTGTTAGGTAAATTGAGATAAATTTTAAGTTGATCTTGTTTATCAATTTTCCTTTCAAGGTTCACTGCGATGATGTATTGGAAATTCCTAAAATGAAAATTAAAATGATAAGCAATCTTTCACTTTTAGTTTTTCAATGAAAATCCTAGCTACTACAGGGAAATAGCAATCAATTTGAGGGCAAACAATCAAAGAGCACAAACTAAAATGCAGCTTTCCTAATTGTTCCTTTGCAAAACACACAATCCACTACATGAAAATGCATGCTTTTCTTTTCAGTCCCTTTAATGTGAATGCAAAAATGAAAACTAAGTGCATCAAATCAATAAAAACAAATGCCTTTTACTTTTGGGAAATGAGGAATAGAACAACAATTTCTCTTTTATAGGAAAAATGAAGAATAGAACTACAATTTCTCCTACAGGAAATGAATAATTTAACAAAAATTTCCTTGTCAAAAGTAAATGGATCTAATGCAGCAATGAAAATACTTCGAAACTAATTATTTAATGATAATGAAAAACACTTTAAATAAACATTGAACAAAATTTTATTTCAAATGAGGAGGAAGTAAATGAAGTTAATGGTCAATATGAGGCATTCGACTCTTTAAAACACAACAAACAACAAAATTAAAGGAAATACAATGACAAATTCAATGGAATTTGGTTGGCTCTAGGGGCACCGCAATCTCTAAAGGGAGACAGTGCATTGCTACGCATCCCTGAGAGGGAGACAGTGCATTGCTACGCATCCACGAGAGGGAGAAAGTGCTATGAAAACCACTGTGTCCTGTCCAACAGTGCGTTGGGCACAGTCAGAGAATGAAAACTCAACTGTTTAACACACTTCTAATGCAAATTTTGATTTCAAAAAGTCTAATATTTAAAGGTAAATGCTACCGGGTGAATAAACATAGGTAAACAGAGGCAAATACACCAACGATGAAGGGTAAACTCCCCAGTGGAGTCGCCAATTTGTTATGCGGAATTATGGATTACGGATAAAACATTCTTCCCAAGATGTGGTGCTCATCTAGAAAAATAGGTTAAAGAATTTGCAACTAATTTTCCTAATAGTAAATAGACACACAGAACATATCAAGATACTTACTTGGAGTCCAAGCACTTCCAAATATTCTTCTGTAGCTCTTGCTATAGCTTCAAATTCGAGCTATATCTCCAAAATATTTCCTGCAAGAATGAACACTAAACAACAAAAGATAGCAATAATACAGATGTATATTCAATTTATTTAGTTAAATCAATGAAACATAAACCATATACATCATATAAGAATTCATAACATGAAAGATAGAAGCTTATACAGATACATATGTGGGAAAGAAAGCAACAATCTTTATTAATGGATAGAAGGGGAGGTTACAACCCAGTGATTGATTTGAAGTCACCATCTCCAGTAGCATCCCAGCCTCATCAAAATGTATATCTCTCCAGCAGCATGTTACACAAATCAACTCCTCAATTGAAATTCCACCAGCATTTCTTTACTCAAATTCTTCCTTACCAAGCACTAGGATTTGTGCTCAATTTATAGAGGAGATGAAGGTAGTTTTACAATAAATGACTTTATAATAATAGGCAAGACATGTTTCCCAACTCATAGATGTCAAATGAACACATGGATTCAAATTTTTCCACAAGTGGGCTCTTCTAGAAGACACTGGCCAAGTGGAGATTCCAAAACAATGAGAATTTCGCTCCCAATTTGACCAACACACCCTTGAATGTCAGGAAGTGCTTTTCAAAGCACCCTTGAGTGGGGTTACCTGCATATGCAATGCACTTAGTCCCTTGAGAAGTAGCATTAGTGAGCTCACACATGATATATTATAAACTTTGAATCTTGGAAACCTTGCAAATGGAAGTCATAGATTATCTGTCCTTGTTCTTTGTCTTAGGGAAAGCAGCAACTGAAATGATAGGGAATGACAGACCCTATTCATTGGTCCTAGAGATGATGTCCAGTTAACCAGGTCATTGGGAATGATGCCCAAATTGACCTATAACAAAGTTGCAAAATGATCACCATCATAAATGGTCCACATACCTGCAACAGTTCCATTTGAACATCAAGTACAACAAGGGAAGCACCAATAATGTTGCAAATTTCCTTAGCTGGCTGCCGCTCGTAGTGCTAACCAATGTGTTAGACTCTTGTGGACACGAGACTTCAATTTTGCTGCATCTCTACAAAAGTGATCTAGAATTCAACAACACATACCAAATGCTCCTGTAGGGTAAGCAAGTTCCAAATTTTCACCTCTAGGATGCACTGTTATGCCACCTGGGACACCTCTGTGTTCCAGCAAGCGAGCGTGCCAAGAATATTTGGGAAGCGCATTACAGTAGGGTCACTGGAAATTTTGGGGTCTAGAAAATAGTGGCATTACTGCAAAAGTATTTCTATTGGCTGAACCTTCAACATGATATTGGGAATTACATCAGATCCTGCACAGCCTGTGCCATTTCCAAATCGACCATCAAGAATAAATGTGTATATACTCTGCTTCCTACCCCTAATCGACCTTGGGAATCCTTCTCCATGGATTACATGTCGGTTCTTCCTTTTTCCATTCATGGAAACAACTGTGTTTTTGTGGATGTCGACAGATTCTCTAAAATGGCCATTATGGCATCTTGCAAGAAGAATATCACAGCAGAAGCCACTACTAAACTATTCTTTGAATGAGTGTGGGTACACTTTGGGATTCCATAGTCCGTTATCTCAAATCAGGATAGAAGGTTCCTCAGTACATTTTGGTCAAGTCTTTGGTTGATGTTGGATACCTAGCTCACTAAGTCCACAACTTTCCACCCCCAAACTGATGGCCAAATAGAGGTCGTCAACAAGATGATTGTACACATTCTATGCATGTACAACTGAAATAATCCACTCACATGGGATGAAATCCTCTCCTATGTCCATCACAACTATAACCGAGCTCTCTACAGCTTGACTAGACACAACTCCTTTCAAGTGGGATTGGGATTCCAGCCACTATGTACCATTGATGTGGCCATACCATTTGCAGCTACTCAGGCAGATTCGGCTCATGTCCAGTTCGAAGCTGACAAGGCAAACAACTTCATTGAGCACATTCAGCACATCCAACAACAGGTCCATGAAATATTGGATAGATCCCATGCTAGGTACAAGAAACGACATGATCAACATCAGGTGCCACACAAGTTCTAGGTGTGCAACAAAGTTTGGCTACATTTTCAAAAGGAGCGCCTCCCTGGGCCTCATCGAAAGCTTTACCCACTCGGATATGGGCCATACACCATCACCAAGGCAGTAGGAGATAATGCATTCGAGCTCAGTATTCCACCATTCCTTGGTCTGCACCCAGAGTTCAATGTGGACTGCCTTCGGCCTTACTTTCCACCATTGCTGGACACATCCGACCATTAGGGGAATTTTGAGGTCTAAAATGGACCTCCTAAGGAAATAATAAAATAATAGCTAAACCAATAAAATAATATCTATGAATTTGCAATTCACTTTTTGCACCAAAATCCATGTAACCATAGTTAAATTCAATTTAAAAGTTGTACCAAAATAGAATTAATAAAAAATTGTATTGATGTGACTATAAATAAGAATGAGTTTTTCAAGAAAAAGTCACTATCATTGAACAAATAATGCATTTGTCTTTTGTACTTAAATAACTTAAAATAAAATATACTTAAATTTTAAAATTTTTATTTTTTAAATTGTATAATAACATGTAATTAATATACTATATAAAAATAATATAATATAATAAATTTATAGGGATATGCATTGTTTCTTTCAAGAAATATGAAATAACCATAATATTATTTTATTCAAAAAGTGTGAAATGACATTTATTATGAGTACTTTACTTTGAATTTAAAAGTACTTAGAGCACTACCATGGTTAACCATGAATTTTTATCCACCATTGAGAATGTGACAAGTAAGTACCTTTAACTCAAGAAATGCCACCTCAACCATTAGGGATGATGTCATCCCCTAAAATGTGATTGGTTCTCACGAAGTGAATTTTGATTGTACATTTTCCTTAGGAGGCCCATTTTAGACTTCAAAATTCCCCTAATGATTGCAGAAAAACTCACACCAATATAGTTAAACCCATACTGCATGGAACAAGACACAACTAATTGGATCATAAACACACATATCAAGAACACCTGACAACAAAGGATCCAACTATATCGAGTTATCAAAGCAGGCCAACTCCTTCACTGGGTCAAGTGGCTCACCAAGGACCAAGTTCAATAGAAGTTTCCTCATCTCATGGAGGAACTCAACACAATGGGGACCATTGGTTCCTAAGGAAGGAGGACTGATCCAAGTGGATATTGATGGCCACCCACCAATTTCACTTGGACCCCCACCATTGTTTCTTTCATTTTTTCAGTTTCCTTTATTTTTCGGGTCCTGAACTTCCGGAGTCGTTTTGAGGCCCTAAACAACGTTTTTTTTAGGAAAACTGAGAGCAACATTTGCATGTTGGTCACTCGAAAGTTGTAGTCCTTGGATAGATCTGTCTAATGAGGTATTATGTGCATCAAATGAAGATCATATGCCAAAGTTACTTCCTCGAGAAGTTGATGTACAAATTTACCCAAACGAGGCCCATAGTTTTGGCGCTTCATCTCCTAGGGTTAGGTTTTTGGATGTTTAGGGTTTTCCATTGTTTCTTAATAATAAATAGGCCTTCGAGCCTCATTGTAACATAGTTCATAGACATGTAGCCGCCACATATCGTCTCAGGGATAAGCTACCATCACCCAAGCTAATTTATTTTCCATTATGTCTGTAAGCATTTTGCAGTATTTTATATTAATGAAATGAAGTGTTATTCCGACTACATCTCCGCGTTTATGTTTATTTCTATATTTTATTCTATTCCTGCATAAGTCTGGATCATTTCCCCAACCTGAAATTCCTTAAAAAATGTGTTGCTATCTACATAAATTTTATGTTTATCCTGTGTTGCCGTTAGATTCTTCTTAATTACCTACATTTCTTGTTCCATTTCTGCCCACATGTCTGTTCAAATCAACACCATGTTAACTGGATCACTCTAACTGATGTGAGTATTACAACTTGGCCCATACAATTCCTCAAGGGGACTCATCCTAAGTGACTCTGGATAACCATTATTGTAAGAAAACTCAACCAACTCCTCCCATATCCTCTGTTGATGCATCACATAAATCCTCAACATGTATTCTATAATCTTGTTGGACCTCTATTTCTGTCCATATGTCTATGGATGATAAGTTGTATTGAAGGCCAGCTCTGTCCATAAACCTACAAACAACTCCTTCCAAAACTTGGAAATGAACTTAACATCTCAGCCTGACACAATATTCTTCGGAACACCATGTAATCTGACCACATCTTTGATGAAGATCTGTGCTACATCACTAGTTGAATACGTAGTCTTCACTGGAATGAAGTGTGCTACCTTTGTAAACATGTCCACCACAACTATGATGGAATCATGCTGTCTAGATGTTCTCGGAAAACCTGCAATGAAATCCATGAAAATTACCTCCCATTTCCACTCTAGAATAAAAATCGTTTGTAGCAATCCACCTCGATGTTTACAGTCCAAACATGTAGCCACAAACTCTTCCACATCCTTCTTTATATTTGACCAATAATAAAACTTCTTCATGACTATGAATGTCTTATGGTATCTTGGGTGACCTGAACACATTTTCACATGAAACTCCCTCAATATATTCCTCTTGAGCTCACTGTTATCTGACACATATATCTTGTCCCTAAATGTGACCAAGCCATCTATTGTGAGACAATAGTCCATATCCTCTGCACCTGTACCTGCACATGTACCTGTACCTGTACCTGAGCTCCATGTACATTTTATACTGCCGACCTTCCTGTAAGATCCGATCCTATAAATTTGTCCCATAAGAACTCATAGCTGCAATGTGATTTACATATATCAGCCTGCTAAGAGAATTGACAACCCTATTCTCTTTTCCTTTGATGTACCGGATCTCGAAGTCAAACTCACTGATTGTGGCCAACAATCTATCTTTCCTGACATTCATATTCGGTTGATCAAACAAGTATCACAACCCATTGTGATCACTCATTAGTACAAATATCTTGCCAAAAAGATACTACCTCCACATCTTCAATGCATGAATGATCGCTGCCAACTCAAGATTATCTGTCAGATAATTCTACTCATGCTCATTTAGAATCTGTGATTCATAGCATACTACCTGTCCTTCCTGCATAAGGAATCCACCAAGTGCTCTCTTACAAGAATCTGTACACACTACAAACTCTTTTTTCGGGTTTGTAATCTTTAACACTGGAGAATTTGTCAACAACTGCTTCAACAGTTCAAAACTTGTTGCACATTCCTCTGTCCATTCAAATTTATTACCTTTCCTCTGTAGTGACATAATAGGATATGTGATTTGGGAGAATTTCCTGATGAAACTCCTATAATAGCCTGCTAGCCCCATAAATGATCTTACCTCATTCACATTTCTTTGAGCTTCCCATTCCATGATAACCCTTATCTTGTCTAGATCCACTATTATGAATTCCTTGGAGACCACATGCCCCAAGTAATGTACCTCTATTTGAAAGAAATTACATTTACTAAGCTTAGCATACAAATGATTCTCTCTTAGCAATCTCAACATTGTTGCTAAATTCTCAGCATGTTCTTCCTCAGTATTAGAATATATCAAGATGTCATCAATGAATACAATAACAAACTTATTTAGATAAGGATGTAACACACTATTCATCAAGCACATAAAGGTAGTTTCAAGAATTAGTCAAACCAAATGGAACTACAACAAACTCATAATTCCCATACCCGGTATTGAAATTTGTCTTGTATATGTCCTATTCCTTAATGCGTACTTGATGATATCTAGATATCAAATCAATCTTTGAGAACACCGATGCTCCCTTCAACTGATCAAATAAGTCATCAATCCTCGGTAACGGATATATGTTCTTGATGGTAAACTTGTTCAACTACATGTAATCAATGCACAACTCGAGAGTGCCATCCTTCTTCTTCACAAACAATATTGGTGTGCCCCACAATGATACACTTTGCCTAATGTATCCCTTATCAAGCATTTCCTTCAACTGCAACTTCAGCTCCACCGACTTTGGAGTGCTCATTCTATATGGTGCCTTTGATGGTGGTTCTACCCATAGTACCAACTCAATATAAAAGTCGACTTCTATGCGAGGTGGAAAATCTGAGATGTATGATGGAAACACATCTTGAAACTAATGTAAAACCGGGTACCAGCTCAATATATCTGCATCCTTATCCTCCTTACCTTTCTCACTAGAAATATGCACTACAAATAACACACACCCTTTTCTGTGACTGTGCTTTGCCTCCATAGTTATCACCATTCCAACTGATGTTGCTTTCTTCTTACACTATAAGACTCTCTGTTCCCCATTGTCATCCAAGCATTTAATGTATTTTTCATAACAGTCCACCTTAGTCCTATGAAGGTACAACCAGTAAATAACCAAAAGCATACTACAAGATCCCAAAAAAATGCATTAAAATGTGCTGATGTAGGCATACCATTTAGTTAAAATCCACAAGCTCTTACTCAATGATGAACTCTATTCTTTGTACCTGTATCCAACTACACTAACCCAGATTTTGCATGCACTTATTCATTCAAACCACACTTATCCACCAAGTTAGGGTTAAAATAACTATAATGGGATCCAGGGCCAAACAAAATAGAAAAAAATTGATCACAAAGCTTACTATCCTTCTCAATGATAGATGTATGCCTACCTGTTATCTAGTGTTGCATAGATATGAGGAATGTTATTCCCAACATCCCCAACTGTGTGTGCCTCCTGTGCACTATATATCTAAGGCCTACCACCCTGATTCTACAGACAGTCACTTTTAAGATGCTCCTTACCACATTTCCAACACTCCAACCATCCTGTACCATCGCCTCTATTTTGCTATTGTGACCCATGTCCCTATCTAGCTGCATTGAAATTATTATGTGATGCAAAATTCTCTTTCCCTTCTACATTCTGAGGTCTTCTTCTTTTCGACTGCCATTTTCCTTTACCTTTATCTTTCCCTTTCCATCCTTGCTAAGATTCATTCTTATGCTTTGAATACTCATAATAGTGTTTCAATTTCCCACTAAATTCCTCAAGTGACTGAGGATTATCATACTAAATTCGATCTCTAAATTATAATGGAAATATACTAACAAATATATGAACTATACCCTTTTCATCTTTAAGATACAATACATACCTCCAAAGCTCCAAGAACTTGGTCATATATTCCTCATCTGTCATCGATCCCATTTTAAGCTCATAGAATTCCTTGGCTTTGTTTTCGTAGTACCTTTATGACAAGTACATATTTTTTAAAATTATTTTGAATTCATTCCAACTCAAGTCCTCTTCCCTGATGTATCATACTCAGTTTACATCTTCCCACCAGATATCCTCTTTCTCTTTGAGGCTAAAGATAGTTATTATGGCCTTCATATTCTTTGTGTACTCATGCATTTCAAAGAAATTTTTCATGCCAAGTAACCAATCCTCTGTGTCCTTAGGATTCTTCAAATATCCATCAAAGGTAGGTGGCTTAGATTTCTTAAACTCATCTGGAAAGTATTCCATGTCACTCCTCTTGTAAGGGTGATAACGATGAAGATCATAGTGTTTGTCGGAACCAGAACTAGAATAGTACATGTGTCCATAACCTCTCATATCCAGAGTATCCAAGAATTTACCATCTATGATCATGTCATGTCTATCATGAGACCTACTATCACATGCCCCATTAGTTCTTTCGTCATTTTCATGGTTGATCTGAAGTGGTCCCTGTCTCTGCAATTTTGACAAACTATGAAGGATTACCACGTTTAATTCTACTTGTTTCTCCTGTGCCTGCATGATTTTGTCATTGCCTTCTTTGTAACTTCTTATTTATTCCTTTAAAATTCTCAATGTGTCTTCTAAATAAGAAGAGTTCGCAACACCACATTTCTCATTTGATCCATAAGGAGAATCTCAAGAAATATAGTCTACCATCTTGATTTTCACCTTGATCTCTTCCTACAAGGCATACTAGGTCAGCTAAACCAAATCATAAACAAACCAACATACCTCAGTATAATTCACGAGGATATCCCATCTACAAGACTGACCATATTAGCACATTACATATATAAACATAATCATAACAACATATAGATATCATCCTAACCATAGTCTAGTCATCAATGCATGACCATACTAACCACACATTATTACCTCAGGCACGAAAATTACAACCATATCAATGTATGCATAAAAACATATAAATATTTTCATGCATAAACAATTCTTAACCGACATATACTCATGCCAACACATTCGATAACAACACCATAAGCTCCCACATGGTGACACAACTACGACCATGAGAAACACTATGCATATGCAACAAGCACATAGACCATAAGTATAAGTAACACATATGCAACTGACATGAATGTATGATCAACACACATCCCATCCAGTACAAGGGGTGAACCATTCTCTGATACCACGCTGTAACACCCTCCTCCCACATTTACCCAATGTAACCTGTATGCTGGGGTAAACATGTGATTAGAGGCTACTGTGATATGATTCAAATCCCCATTTACAATTAAGGAAGTGGAACTGACACAACACAACCAATATGACCTTCTACACATGCTACAAAACCCTCAAGAGCCATCCAACTCTTCCACGTGATCAACCCATGAGACAACCTGTAATTTTACTGCATTAAAGCCTTAGTCACTCCCATGACATGGGAATGCATGTGACTGGGACCCTCTAGTCACTCCCATAGCAAGGGCATGCCTGCGACTGGGACTTTTCCAGGTAGTTATGTGCCAACAACCCCAAATTTTGTGCCACTTTTTCAGGGCCAGGACTCAAGCCACTTCCCAGAACTCAATGAAACTTCCAAAAATGAAAAGTAACATAGAAACAATGGTAAAAATTCAAATATTGGAACAAGGACTTGACTAGACCCCTTTTAGACATGACAGGAATTTCGTCAAACATGTCACAAATATGCATTCTACAGGTCATAATAACATATCTGAGGTCTCATACTTATATGAGAATCCATAAGAAGAATTGATGCCTTATCACATTAGCTGCATTTTCATCTATTAGATCATATATTCATTGTTCATTCATTTACAAATCAAAACATGATGAGAGTCATACATCATCAATGTCATAAAACATACTTATAACCGACATACAAACAACAAAAATAATAAGGATACAACAACCATAAATGCCACATATGAACTAGTACATTTGCACATTAAATTCCAAGGAAAGGAACTCTTATTAATGAATGCAAAATCCAACGAGGTTTGAGACTTCCATGTTCCACTTAACCATAGATTGGTTGAACAAATTCTCTCTTCAACCAATCACCCTGTCCCATAGTCCAAGCATGAATGTGGGACTCAAAACCAAAAATAAACTAGGCCTTCTCGATGCTACACCACCTCATCCAAATCAATAAAACCAGGCTTTACGTCAATTATCACTGGATCACTAGGCCATAAACAAGCATGGATGCCATCTGATTTCTCCACCTACACCATGAGGAATTTTCCTGTCTCCTAGTCTCTAGGTTTTACTGCAATCCACAACACGATCCAGGGAATGCTAGGCCATAATCGATACCACCCTCCAGGCTTTACCATATATCCCACCATTCACTGGATAAGGATTCCTAGGCCTGATCAAGGGCACCCACCTCTAGGATTTATTGTATATACCGCAATTCACCGGTCGAGGATTTCTAGGCCCATCGAGGCACACAATACCTGGATTTTACCACAACCCACATTTTGGTTCAGGTGTTACTATGCCAATGGATTTATCGCAATCCATAATTCGGTTCAGAGAGATCACTAGTCCATGTGTTATTTCATTCAGAGATCCACCTCACCTAGTTTCAAATCCATACAATAATCCATCTTAACCAAAATATGAGAACCCCATCACACCATGGCTATTTGGAAATGGAAAGGAAAGGTCAAAGAACACTGTCACACCTGTTAAAATCCATGCCAATGAAAACAAGAGAACTAAGAACACAAATGCATAACCATGCATGCCAAATATAGCATGGAAATCATATAAGAAAATCGATACTGGCAAATAATCTCGTTGTAACTGCTTGTTTTTTCTCTTCCTTGTATGATATTTACTTCCTCTTTTCCTTCTTTACCTTTATTTATCCAATGTTGAAGTGCTCCAAGAAAACTCTAAGTGTCCAAGAGTGAGAGAGATAAATAATAGAGAGAGAGCTATGAAACTGAACCAATAGAAGGTTACATTGACAAAAGGTACCAACTGATCCTCATAAGCCTTTTCATTAATTTCACCTCTATTTTCTTCATTTTTCCATTATTTTTCTTCGTTTTACTCCTCACATGTAACTTGTGACCTTTCACCTTCCTTTTCTCCTAATTTCCATTATTTTCATAAATAAATTTCTAGAAATTCCATTTTTCCTTTCCAAAGCCTTTTCCATTGCCTTTTTCAATTTCCTTAGCCATAATAAACCAAATGAACACCCATACTAGGATGTTTTTCCAAAAATTCAGCTTGGAATAAGTTTCCCATAACTATGGTTATTATTTTTATTTTATTAACTTTTATTACATGGATTTTTCACGAAGGTTGTTACATTGCCTAGGTGGGACAGGATGTGGCCAGTCCCGCAACAACAAGAGTTGAGGCTAGCTATATTGAAGAGTACCATCAGTGAAAGAAGAAAAAAGGGTGTGAAGGGTGAGAAGGAAGAGGATAATGTGGCCCTAGCATTGAAGGGTCCTAGACAGGGACAGGGGGAAAAGAATAAGAAAAAGGACCTATCTAAGGTCAAGTGCTTGAGGTGTGGCGAGCTTGGACACTACGGTACGCAGTTTCCTCTCAAGAAGAAGGAAAAGAAGGAGAAGAAATACTAGGTGAAAACATCCACAAAGATAGATAATTTTTCCTCCAAACTGAAGTAATATTTCGCTATGTTTGCAACTATACCTCCAAGAGTGAGGTGGGGCGATATGGAGCTATAGTACCAGCGAGACATGGAGGTTTTTGTAGGTTCCACTGAGGTGTCTTCCTCGGGGATCATTACCTTACTATAGGGGCCCACAAAATTCAGTAGCAAGATGGATCAATGTTAGTTTATGTAGTCAGATTCTAGAGTGACAGTTGCAAACTGGTTACAATCAAGTGCTTAGGAGCGCAAATGCAGTGTTGATATCAAAGTAGGTGGCTCAGTAGCAAACTCAGCAACAGCATAGATTCCTCATTAGACAATGTAGAGGCTAGTAGCTGTTATATTCTCAAGAGATATACACAACACAAAGACATCGTTGATTTAGTATTTAAAATGCTTCTCAGTTGCAGTATTTGTAGTAGCAGCAACAAAATATGAGAGGGATTTGCAGTGAAAATATAGAGTTGGAAATAATAGAGGAGTGTCAACAACAATACATATGCAACAACATAGTTGTGTAGTAGTTGGTGGGCATTGGCAGTTAGTCACAGTGGCCAAACATCAACAACATACAGAGGATGATGTCATGGACAGGGTGTTGTAGCAGTAGTGCAACACTAGAACACCTTCCTCACTATGAGGGAGTGTTAGTTTTTGCAGCATCGAAGGTGTTCTAGTATCGAAACTTTATGGAGAGGATAAAACATAGGATTTCTCCATAACCCATAAATAATTTCTGTAAATTCTACCTAGAAGTGTATCAATTTGATTATTAGACTATTTCTTAAATATTTCCTAAGTCTAAACTTAGGAGAAGGGTTAAATAATCAGTCTTATTTGAGAAAGGTGTGAATCATGTAGGAAATCACATGGATCGATCTAGATATGATATCAACCATCGATTAAGTTTTAATCCTTGTTTTTGGAGTCCTAATTGGATATTATAACAGGAGGTTGATGGGTAAATGGAGAACACACACTTGAGATTGATTTCCTTGGGCAGTTCAATTTTCAGAGACCAGCAACAATTTCCAGAAGAGTTTGAGCCAAATAAGGGAAGTAGAGATAGTGAGGGGTAGGGGAAATGAGTTTGGAGGAATTTTTCTAGTTCTGAAGAGTTAGAAAAAAGAGGAATTGGGATTAGGAGGTTTCTTTTTCATGATATCTTCTTGTGAATTCCTTTTATATTAGGATCTTCTCTTTATTTTAGATTATTATAGAATTCATATTCATCAAAAAAATACCAAAGCATAAACAATAGAGATACAAGATACACAAAATATAGGCGGTCATCCAGGGCCAAAACCTCTCCAACTTGAGAGGGAAACCCAAACAAATTCTTCTTCTTATAGAAAATTCAATTAATGAATACCAAGACCATGACCTAGACCCTTGACACAACAAACTCTCCAAGACCAAGTCACAAGCCTTCTTGATTCAAATTCCTTAAGTCAACAATGGTAAAAATTATTCCTTTTTCACTAGCTCAACTATCCTTCAAATATCGTTCCCTTGGATCAGATCTGCAAATTTTTGACCTACTTCAGAAACCCTATCATGTGTGGTTGACTAACTTTCAACCTTGATTTTTCTTCCCTCTAGGTACAAACTTCTTCCTTTCAAATTTGGCTTGAGATTCACCTTGACTTCCTCCTTGATTTTACCTCCAAGTATGACTCTGACACCTCGGCTCTCTCTGCAGTTCAAAAAACATAGATTCTATGCACGAGTAGAGGATTTTTATCCGAAAGTAGGTTAATATACTTTGGTTTCTAGAATTCCTTTTCCTCCATTAATATGTGGATCCTCATTCTAGCTTTTTCACATCTTCTCTTTTACTTTAGATCCTTCACTAAATTGTATCCTTAAGTGAGGCCGAGCTGCCATATTTATAGTGATATTCCCATCCAAAATAAGTTGACTTATCCTAGTGACAAGTTCAAAATAGCTTTCTAGAAATATATTTAGGCCGACTTAAAGGTAACATTGTGACATGGTCTTGGAGGGTTAAATTGTTTATTTTACATGAATTACATGCCCAAATGGGTATTCAATCTTTAACATTTACTTCACTAGACTTTATGAATTGATTACCAAACCTAAGGAATCACAATGGGAGCCTTAACTATAAAATTCCTTGAGCATGAAACCCATGACTCAAGCATTACAAAAATAATTATATATTATTCTTTGCATCAATTACATAAAATAATAATTACACATGTCATTATGAATATATAACCTAGTTACACTTTTCAACACTCCCTCTTAACTAGGGAGGTATTCATAATCCATACAAGGTACTTGGATATTCTCAACCTGAATAATTCTCATAAGAAGATTTAGATTGGTAAACCATATGCTTAGCATCATGCCAACCAACATTGACACATAACAAGGCCTTAACTAACATCTCTATATCTCCACAAGGTTAGAGCTCAATGTTGGTGAGACCAATAATTTATAGACACCCTCATCATTGTCTCTCTCGGAACATACCCTACCTAGATTCTTAGAGCACGTTCCACTAGAACTATTCTTATCTTGGATGCCCAATCCTCAATGAATATTGGTCCTCTACAACTACTCTTATCTTATATGCTCTAACTCATTCTCAAAGAGTATCAGATGCAAAATGTTTACCCAATCCTCCATTTTGTCTTCCCAAGTGAAGACAATAATGATGTGTGTATCTCTCCCTCTCAACTATGGAGGACATACCTATTCCACTAAAGGAATGTATCCATTCCTATAAAAGGAATGCACACAATATCCCTCTGTACCAGGGGCTTCCTGCCATCAGCTCTTCAGGTGGAGATCATGGGACAATCAACTGCTTGTATAACTCCTTCCTTTGATGTCATGAATTATTTTGTTTTTATAGAGTTTACATATTTTTGGACTTCTTCATAGGGCACATACCATCCATCACTTTCATCCATGAGTTAGTCATGTCATCATTCCTTTCATTGGAAAGTGATCCATTTGTCCATATCTGACCTTCATTCATGCCATGATTCCTTAAGGATATTTCATTTTGCTTCATGGTCATCAGTGATGGAATACATGCATAGTACTTCCCTTGGCAACCTTGCATAAGCCCATCCAGATATTATTCAAAATAAGAAATAAAACATTAAATAAAAATTACCTTTGTGATGGTCTTTCCTCATCACATATTCCGGTTTGCATCAACATCCTGCATACATTTTGACACATCTAAAAAAGATATATAGTTTCAAGGGTCTTTTTTTTTTCAGACTTCATCAAATTCTTCATATATTTCATGGAGTTATCATATTCAAATCATTCAATACTTGGATGTCATTTTCCTTCTTCATAGTTGCATATTCCATGATCTCTCCCTTCTTTCATCACACATTTTTCTTCCCAGGAACTTCCAATCAGAGTTTCTCCAATTATTTTCAACCACATCATATTTCATATGATGACATATTATGTTGATTTTATATACTTAATGTGTGACTCATGCTTCCCTGCATCCTTTCAAAATAGTATATCCTTTCTTTTGATCATGCTATCTAAGAAGAGCATTTTTCCATCACTAGAAAATTTGGCAGAAATTCCGACGGCCAATTCGTCGCTATTCCGACACATAGTCGTCGCAAGAGCGACAGTTCGAGGGCAGGAAAAACGTGGTTTGCCATACCGTCGCAGTTCCGACGCAATTAAAAAGTGTCACACTATCGACACTTTTTCCGTCGCTTCTAAACAAGCGTCACTCTTCCGAAGTTTCCCAATCCGTCGCACTTCCGACCTTTGTAAACTGTCACACTTCTGACGAAATGTGGTCCGACGTTTTGAACGTCGCTCTTCCAAAATTTGTAAACTGTCACAATTACGACGAAATGTGGTCTGACGTTTTGAATTTCGCTCTTCCGACGTTTGTAAACTGTCGCAATTCCGACGCAATATGGTCCGACGTTTTGGACATCGCTCTTCCGATGGTTGTAAATTTTCACAATTTCGACGAAATGTGGTCCGAAGTTTTGGACGTCGCTCTTCCGACGTTTTTAAACTGTTGCAATTCCGACGAAATGTGGTCCGACGTTTTGAATGTCGCTCGTCCGACGTTTTTATACTGTCGCTCTTTCGACGTTTTTAATCTGTCGCAATTCCGACGCTTACAAGGCATCGGTATAGCGACGACGGGTTCAATTTAAAAAAAAAAAAATGAAACTTTAAAAGAGGAAAAACGTTGTTTTGAATATATTATATGAAGTAAAACAGTCCATGAAGTCATTGCATTTTCACATCTGAAGATTGGAACCCAAATATCCATCCAGAAAAGTGGAAGTCCCACCCCAGACAATGATAGAAAAATACCCCATGTCACATACAGGGACATGATATAAAACCTAGTAATGGTCCACATGGAGATTATCGACAATTTGAGAAAGCATCCAAATATGCCTGAGGCATCTATAAGAAAGTGAAATAGCAGTATGTAGAATAGTAAAGCAATAGATAGAGTACCGACGTCCATTGTTCCAAATACAAATTAAAGTACCCAAAATCCTTGAACAGAGAAAAAAGCTAATCATGTGAGGAGTGTGATATGTCCAAAATATAAAAAGACCATCAGACCATATCAATAAACCAGCAACATAGACCAGCATCGCTAGTTTTGAAGGCAGAGTGATAAACATTAATCATTTTTTTTTCACAAGAGAAAAAACGTTGTTTTGAATATATTATATGAAGTAAAATAGTCCATGAAGTCATTACATTTTCACATCCGAAGATTGGAACCCAAATATCCATCCAGAAAAGTGGAAGTCCCACCCCAGACAGTGATAGAAAAATACCCCATGTCACATACAGGGACTTGATATAAAACCTAGTAATGGTCCACATGGAGATTATCGACAATCTGAGAAAGCATCCAAATATGCCCGAGGCATCTATAAGAAAGTGAAATAGCAGTATGTAGAATAGTAAAGCAACAGATAGAGTACCGACGTCCATTGTTCCAAATACAAATTAAAGTACCCAAAATCCTTGAACAGAGAAAACGCTAATCATGTGAGGAGTGTGATATGTCCAAAATATAAAAAGACCATCATACCATATCAATAAACCAGCATCGCTAGTTTTGAAGGCAGAGTGATAAACATTAATCATTTTTTTTTCACAAGAGAAAAAACGTTGTTTTGAATATATTATATGAAGTAAAACAGTCCATGAAGTCATTAGATTTTCACATCTGAAGATTGGAACCCAAATATCCATCCAGAAAAGTGGAAGTCCCACCCTAGACAATGATAGAAAAATACCCCATGTCACATAAAGGGACTTGATATAAAACCCAATAACGGTCCACATGGAGATTATCGACAATCTGAGAAAGCATCCAAATATGCCCGAGGCATCTATAAGAAAGTGAAATAGCAGTATGTAGAATAGTAAAGCAACAGATAGAGTACCGACGTCTATTGTTCCAAATACAAATTAAAGTACCCAAAATCCTTGAACAGAGAAAAATGCTAATCATGTGAGGAGTGTGATATGTCCAAAATATAAAAATACCATCAGATCATATCAATAAACTAGCAACATAGACCAACATCACTAGTTTTGAAGGCAGAGTGATAAACATTAATCATTTTTTTTTCACAAGAGAAAAAACGTTGTTTTGAATATATTATATGAAGTAAAACAGTCCATGAAATCATTACATTTTCACATCTCAAGATTGGAACCCAAATATACGTCCAGAAAAGTGGAAGTCCCACCCCAGACAGTGATAGAAAAATACCCCATGTCACATACAGGGACTTGATATAAAACCCAGTAACGGTCCACATGGAGATTATCGACAATCTGAGAAAGCATCAAAACATGCCCGAGGCATCTATAAGAAAGTGAAATAGCAGTATGTAGAATAGTAAAGCAACAGATAGAGTACCGACGTCCATTGTTCCAAATACAAATTAAAGTACCCAAAATCCTTGAACAGAGAAAAACGCTAATCATGTGAGGAGTGTGATAACCATCTGTAGAAACCCAGGCTCGCTTGTAAGATCAGGCTCGCTTGATTCCAAAATTGGTAACCATCTGTTGCATCCGAGATGTAAGGTTCAGGCTCGCTTGTTTCCATTAGTATCCCGCTACAACATCCACCCTGTTCATAGCAAAAAGGTTCCTGTAGATATACAGAGAAAGAGTATAATACGTATACCATATAAACATGGCTCTGTATTTCAAAAAACAGGTTTAAAATAGAAACAGGGAAACATTTTTTTTCTAAGTAAAGTTAATCTATTAACAGTGGGAATAAAATTACACCGAAGTCAAAATCATTGCCCAGACTCATGGCAAATTTGTCATCAAAAAATCAAAAAATTAAGAAGACTGCCCTCATATGGGGAAACCAGTCTTGAACGTTTAATTTATAGAATTCAAAAATATTACAAAGGTCTAGCAAAGTAAAATAATCTAAAAGCAGCCCAATTAAGTGGGCCGCGAAGCAAGAAAAAAAAATTAACCAAACTACTCCTCCGGCTCCTCAACGATTCGGCACCATCCTTCGGAAGGTCTAAGATCACTAGGTGCTACCTCCACATTCATTCCACGGCTCCCCTCCTGAAGGCCCGAATGCTGGCCGGCTTTTTCCGAGCTTAGACCCGCCGGACGGGTGCATTCTTCCTCCGTTTGGGCCTCCTCGCGGAAAACCACAGTGACTGAAGTTGTAATTCGTGGGCGGTTGAGAGAGAAATTAAAGGAAAATTTCGCAGTGCACGTCGTGGGAGAAGGTGAACTAGCGGTGAGGAAACGAGGAGCAGGGAAATCCATACGGTGGCCAGATCCTACAATCCGACCCCGCCCACTCCTAGTATTTGGATAGCGACCTGCGTAATAATCACTAGACTGGCCAGAAGACAAATCGGTTGAGGGGCTGGAGGGAGCGCGCAGGAGTTGACCTCTAGTGCTCCCCCTGCGGCTACGCATCCTTTGACGCACGCGAGGCATGGGTGCAGTCTCACTAGCAGTGGGCACAAGAGGAGACGGAGAAGCAGAATTCCAAGAAACAGAGGAAGACAGACAAGGAACAGACCGAGAGAAATGCAGATATGCAGCAAGGTCTACGCAGCAGTTCAGTTGGCCACTTCTCCTTCTCGTCACAGTGAGCAGGCAGTGTAACCCAGCAACCGGCTCGTCTGAAAAACCATAGCGAAATGCCATTTTATCAACCCGAATGCAATGCAATCGAAGGACGCCCGTCGTAATTAATCTCTGATCATTAATGAGAGCCGAAGGCCGGATCATATTGGAGCATGCGGAATCGCTAACAGGAGTGGAGGTCCGATCTTGAATAGTGTTAAAAATTAATGCGATTAGATGTGAAAACCTTAGAACTTAATTGAACAAAGTTAAAACTTAATGCGATTGATATGAAATCGCCACATCCATGTCCATCGCCTTAAACGCCATCGAATGCACCCGCAGCCAGGAGCAGGGCAAGTTCTGATTGAGGACACGTGCAGAAATTGATTGGAGCGGATCTTTTTTTGGGCCGCTCGCACAGTGGAAATCCGGACCCGAAAAAGATTAGGGTGAATTTGATAAGAAATTCGCGTCACAACTCTCCCTCTGTACGCCAGCCCAACTTCGGACTCGAAAAATATTAGGGCGGAATTCATTTGGTTTTCGAGTCACAAAATTGGCCGACGTCAGCAAGCTATTTTGGAACGCGAATTTGGTTTGAATTATGGTTTATCGTCGTTTGAAGTCCGATGGGCTCGACTTAAGAACAATTTTGTTTGATCCCATCTTATAAAATTTGTGTTGGTTTTCTTTGATAATACACATATTTATAATAAATCATGGGAATACTACACTAAACATGTGGAAAAGTTATATAAATTATTGAGAACAATCATTTTTATGTAAAAATATCCAAATGTGCTTTTGGGAAATAAGAATTCAAGTATTTGGTTCATATTATTTTAAAGGAAGGAGTGAAGTTGGAGCCTCAAAATATGCAAGCTATTACAAAATGACCTATTCCTAAGAAAATCAAGGTTCTTAGAAGATTTTTTAGACTTACATGATTAGTATGATGATAATTATGATAATTTCACAAAACAATCACTAGCTATTTTGAGGGATGAGATATTAGAACTTCAGCTTGATGAGGATTTTTTAAGAGCTTTATTTCTTCTTTTGAAATCAAGAACATATTCTCCCAAACTGAAAATATGTGTTCTTGAGATAATTTCTGAAAATTATGAAAATGAAATTAAACTTTTGCATTCTCAAATTCAGTCATACAATTTCCGAAATCCTAAAGAATTATTTGAAAATATTCCTTCTCCTAAGCAAGAGGAAATTGTACTATCTTTTGACTTGCATATTGAGGATGATTATTCTTTCAAACACAAGACATGAGAAATAGTTTCAAGGCTTAATATTCAAAATACAACTGAGCAACCAGTCATTGAAGGCCTAGAAGTAAATAACATACATCATACTTTTATTTATCCTATATCAAATTATATGGAGAATATCTTTAGCCCAAATCTGCAAACATGTTTTCTCTATAAGGATCAAATACATCAAAAGTGGCCTTTACACATCATATCATTTATTATAAAGGCACATGATCATAATATACTTCCAATTTTGATCACAAGCAATCAAGTTATCCATTTATTTTTACAGCTACTTGATTGGCTTCATTGGCATTTTTGTATTACCTGATTCAATAAGATTTTTAGTAGATTGAGTTGGTAGATGAGTGCCAATAAGCTCAGAATTTTGAGCATTTTTTTTTTAGTTTTCAATTTTCAGCTAATTTTTCATTAAGTTGGTTTGAAAACTTTTGTGTGTTGTTTTAGTTTCAGATCAGATTTCAGTTTGCAGAAGACAGAAGACATTTATAGGTTCACCAAGGTCAATGGATGAGGACAACTGACCTGTTGTTCTTGACTTTTCACCAGGAAAATCCATCCCCAAGTGGAGCCAGTGTTAGACTCCTATACCAATAGGTGTCATATTTCATGATTGACTTGATGGGCTATGTAATATGTTCATACCTTTTCTTGTTGCAAAGGTTTTCCATATTATCAAAAAATAAAAAAAAACTAAAAAATGTAAAGAGGGTATACCCTAAAAGAAAAATCAAAGGGTAAAAAGAATAAAAATGGCCAAAAAAGTAAAAGAAAATGAACCCCGCGAAAAGAAAGGCCAAGGAAAGTGTGCAAGTCTAAATGCCACTACTTTTTGCTCTTATGTAATAAATAAAATTGTGTGCAACTTGTATCCTATGCCACAATTTATGAATAGTCAAACAGTTTAAGCTTGGCTATTTCATCTTTCAATTTCATGTTTTAGAGATAGAGAATAAAATCTGACCAAACTGTTTAATCTTGGCAGATAAGTAGATAGGTAGAGTAAATAAAAGGAGCTCAATAGCTTAATCTGAGCCCTTGGATGTAATAAGTTAGACTTAGATATATTTCTACATGTAAAAGAAAAGAAAGTGTGATAAGGGTTTGCCAGTCTAAGTGCACCCTAATAAAGAAGAAAAAATGGTAGAGTAAAGTAGGTAGGGTAGGTAGATGATGTTGCAGAATTGCATGTGATGGACAATGACTCTAAATGTGTTGATATTTACTTTCATCACAAAGTGCAAAGGCAGACACTATACTGGAAGAAATTCAAAGCAAAGAAAAGTCAAAGTTATTAACTTCCCTTCTCATCTTCCCCTAAAGATTTCACTAATTTCCCCTAAGTACTAAGGTATTTGGAAATTAGAGGGGCTCAAGGCATTTCCTTGACTTTTGGAGGGACTGGACCCTTGGCCCAATAATTGGAAAATCCTAAGTACTTGAAGTCATTCTTCATAACATTCACTCATTTCTAAACATCTTTTCCTAAGTAAAATCCCATTTTACTTAAGAAAATTATGCATTATTTCATAAAAAACCCTCAAAATCACATTTTATTCCAAGTCTAAGTGATGAAGTAATTATAATGCAATTTGCTTTTAAATCTTCACTTTCTTAGTTATATTAATGTATTTTGAGTTTACATTTTCCCCTTGTCATATTAACATTGATTTTATGTATTAAATCCTTACAAAAATAACCTTCTCCTGTTATATATAACTCCTTTTTATATAATATCCCCAAAAACCCATTAATAAATTTTAGCCAAAGTTATTTATTCCCACATGTTTAAATAAAAAACCCACTTTATGCCCCCTTTGGCTAAATATATCTTAATATTAAATTCAGCCCCCTATGGTAATTAGATTAATCTGATTTAATTATCATATAATAAAAGTATATTGAAAAAATAATTAAAACATGTTTTATTACGCATTTTAATACAAAAATAATTCTTCCCCTGTGTATTTTAATCCCCCGACTCCCTTTCCCAAGGTTAAAACTATAAACCCTCTGTAAAATCCCCAATACCTCCCTTAACCGCTAACCTTGGTTAAATCATTTCCCGATCACTTTCCTGCATTTTTATAAACAAATTGATTAATCCTCACGATTAATTAACTCAACCAATCAAATTCCCCCCGATGAGATTAATTAACGTTTAATTGCATCAGGCCCTCCATATTAAATCCCCGTCACTTCCATGTCCTCATCGCCATTCGATCAACCCATCTGATATCAACGGTTATTAGTGATATCGCTAGCCATCCGCATCCGAACAATAATGCGTGATGGCCCGGCGGTTTTCAAACAGTGCCATGCCACGCGTCAATCATTCTATGGAATCGCTCGCCCTTCACCCAAAACCACTTTTCCCCAAAAGCGGTGCGATGGAAACCGCTTACCGCTTGCCTCATGTGACTCATCCTCCGTACCTGCTGACGTCATCCATTAAATAAATAAATAAAACCTCGTCACCCTTTGGAATTTGTGAATAAAACAATTTTTCCCGTGTCATTTTCATTATTCTGTGAACGACCAAAGTCTCATGCAGAGAATTTCAAAAACAAACTGTCAAGCGCCATCAACTGTATTTTGCTGAAGACAATTACATACCAGTAATCTAGAGTTCATACGCCATAGCCTGTACCTGTTTAATCACTGCTCATCTCCCAAAAAACAGGTATTTACCCTAATTCCCGTTAAAAATCTATGAAATCCTAGCTTTTGTTTTAAATTCCGCACGAAAGACAGAAACAGAGTTCAATTTGGTCTTGTTCAATCCCCAGAGTTGTAAATTGCATTCCTAAAACTTGTAATTGTGTTTGTTCTTCAAAAAAACCCGAAATTCATTTCTGAATCCACAAGAACCAGAAATGGAGGTTCCAGTGGCTCTGAACGTCGCACCTTTGAATGCCCCTCACAGAGATTTAGACTATCTGCCCCTAGCAGATAGAGATTTTCAAATTAAAGACCTCGTTCTTAGTGATAATCCTCTTCGAACCTTTTGCCACTGCAAAGATAAATTTATAAATGGTTCTGATATTATTGGATTATGGGAATCCAATCTCCCCATGTATCTTCTCCCCTCAGTCCATATTTTTCCTGAGTTAATTCATTATTGCCATGCAAACTATGACCCCAATCAAAGAGCAGTTTTGTCCCTGAGTCAGAACATCCTTTTCCCAATCACTACTCAATCGATAAATGAAATGCTGCAATTTCAACCTAGTCAAGCCCTCACTCCCCTGTCCATGGGAGAATTACTTGAAAAGTCTGCCAATTTGTCCCATGAAGAGTTAAATCGCATTTGTCAAACCTTCATGTTACCAAAGCATCAGCCCAAAGGCCCTCCCTCCTATGGTTATACTTTTTTCACTGATGTGGGCAGGCTTATTCTGAAAACGATATCCTTTATCATGGGTTTCAATACTAGTGAATGTGTTGATCAATTAACCCTAGTATTGTTGTCTATATTTACCCTTGGACAGTCCCCTGTTGTCAAGTATGATTTTGCATCCTACATTGCTAATAAAATCCATGATTATTTCATGAGATTTGAGAATGAAAAAGTGTTCAAATATTCTTCTGTTATATATCATCTCATGATTTATTACCAATCAGAAATTTTCCCTTTCCATGTTCAGAAACTTGATGCCAAAGGAAATACTAGGTCTGTGATATTTTGGTCTGCCATCACCCATAATTCCTCTGATTCTCCTTACTCCTATAATGAGTTTATTGACCTATTTGTACACCCTGCAACCACTTTGTTAACAAGAGTTTCCCCTCCTAGAGTCAATAATGAAATCAAGAAAATTCTACAGCTCTCAAAACAATATAGGGTAGGTGAATGGTACTTGTATCAAAATCACACTGAGATCAGAATATATGGATGTGAATTGTGCCCATTCAAGTTGCCCAAATATGTCCCCATGAGACTCTTTGCAATAGAGTATTTCAGGCAGATGATTAACTCAAATATAGTTCATTTCTGCAATGCAAAGAAAAAGGCTCAACTCGGGATCAAAAGTCAATTAGGTCCCTTTGTTTGTAACTCTAGAGATGCTGGAAAGGAAGCAGAAAGAATCTTAGAAGAATATATCAGATTACAAAAAAGTTTTTACTAGGTGCCTTATGACCCAAATAGCTTTATATGTGATAGAAGAATGAAAAATAAACTATCACCATACATTCATCACAAAATTCCAGAAATTGAACAATATGCCAATATGGATGAATGGATGGAAGGAACATTGGTAGAACAGGATAGTGAGCAGGTCAATGTTGAAAATGTAATGAAATACCTTGAGAAAATACTTGACCTAGACTCTTTTGGACAGGTGCAGATACCAGGTATTGGTCCTTCTTCTGTAGGGACTTCTCAGCAAAATTTATAGGAGATCAGTGCATTGGCCACGGTACAATCTAAAGGAAAAGAAAAGGAGCCCGACATACAAGTATTTGAAAAATTCACAATGACAGAGCAACCTGAGACTTCTAAAGAACAGGGTCAAGTACAAATTCCTCCTATTCAGATCAATGAGCCAGAAATTTCAATTTTACAAACTCCTATCAATATAGAAAAAGGCAAGAAGAGAGATGTTGAAGTTGCTACCCTTGTTGGTGGATCTTCAGAACAGCCTCATGCTAAAAGACAAAAATTAAATCCTCTTCCAGAAGTAGATTTTGTTCAGGAAATTCCTGATAGCCAGAGAGAAGATTTGGATAGTCAAAAAACAGGTACAGTCAGTGGGGCATCCACTACTTTACAGAGAAAAGAGCTGCAAAAACAACATAGTGTTGAAATATCTTCTTTCAAACCACCAGTTAAAGATGCAGGAGATATAAAGAAAACCTTTATCAATATAAAAGCCAGGAATGATCCATTAAGACTCCAGGTTTACAATCAGTATTTGAATATGGCTCCTAAGAATCAAGAAATATTGATGTCAGCTTATGACATTCAGCAAGGCAAAATGATAATGAGTCACTTCAAACCAAAAGTGCAGCAGCCTCAAACAACTGCAGATTATATTAGAACAAATTTTGAAGTCTTAGCAAAGGATATTCATCCTTTAGATCAGTTTGAGTTACATAAGCAGACTGGTGAAATGATCTATTCTACTCTGACCGATAAAGCAATGGAAACTCAGAAGTTGCAGGATTCTATGGAGAACACTAATGCACAATTGCAGCTTGAAAAAACCTCTTCTCAGGCCAAAGACAACAGGATAAAGACATTGGAGGAAATAATCATTGGATTGGGTCACAATCCTAAAGATGTCAAAGGTATAGAGGCCCTAATCAAGAAAAAATATGATGATATTGCAGCTTTGAGAAAGCAGTTGAAATTTCCAGCTTCAAGACATCCACAAACTGAAGAGATGATAAAGAAAAATTCTGAAGAAGAAATGATGGACTTACTTTTGAAACTGAATGAGAAACTAAATGAAACAGAAAAAGAGCTTGAACAGGCATTAAAGAACAAGCAGTCTACTATTCCAGCATCAACAACAGAGGAAATTATAGGTACAGGTACATCCACAACAGGTCAGCCAACAGAGCTATCATAGGTAAATACTTCCAATTTGAGTTCTGAAGAATTAATAAAGTCAATGACTGAATTGAAAATTCAAGTAACAGAACTCCAGCACACAAAGTTACAGCTTAGTAATTTAGAACAAAGATATGATCTCTCAAAAATGAGTGTTGCTGATAAAACAAGAGAGGTCAAAAGATTAGAAAAATTGGTTAAAGCATTGGAAAATGATCTCACATTGGAGAAACCTTTAAAGGAAATAAATGAAATTCTTTGGGACAAAATTATCCAATCAATAAAGGATGTCTGGTCTTAAATTCAGATTATGTATGAACAGAATGATTTAGTCAAATTGGCTATAGAAGAAGTTGAAAGTACAAGAGAAGAATTGGGAAATAGGCCTGAGGAAGCCAATCAAATCATACAGTTTCTAAACACTCAAACCAAACACCAACTTGCAGAACTTGGTATTCAGGACAGGACCAGAACAATTTTGGAAATAAAAAGAGTTTTTACTAAGAGAACCCTTATGCAGAATCTAGAACGAAGGTGCTCAAATATGCAAGAAGAAATCATTGCCTTTAGAGAAAGATTTGATATTTTGTTGAAAAAAGGATTGCTCAGTCCTATAGTTTCAGAGGATAAACTAATGGACCTTGAAAGCTATGTTGAAAAATTGGACAAGTATGTTGACAATCAGGCCAATTCTTCAACCAGTACATCAGAAGCAGCATTGCCAACAGGAAAAAATCTTCATGACAGATTGGAAAATTTATTTTATATTGAGCATGAAGTAAATAATTTGTTTCCAATTTAGCCTACCTTTTTCAGATATACTGAGGCTGACGAAACATTGAGAAAACTTCAACGGACCAAAATACCAGAAGATAAATGGTGGGAAGAACTATTGGAACTTTTGTAAAATTTATCCTTATATGAAATTTTGCCTATTTACTACAGTATTTCATGATAAAAAGGATAAACAGAGGTCAAAGTGTATCATTGAAAACAAAGAGTATCAGTAAAGCAAGGCAGTCAGAATAGAATTACTGAGGATGACAGCAACGGGCCAAAACATAGGGCCTGCCTCCAGCACATTCTCAAAAGAAGGAAACAACACAACATTAGTTACTTTTTATCTTATCTACGAGACCATTTGTCTCTATTTTTATTGTAACTTATTCATGAGTCACCCTAGATTATATCTCAATTTGTTATGAGATATTTTTTATAATTTTTTGTATAAATACTCCCTCAATTAGAGTATTGAGGGTGGATTCTTATACTTTGCTGTAATATTGAATTTTTCGGAATAAAGAGCTGTTGGAGAAATTTTTTGTGGCTTGCTGGATGATGAATTGATGCGAACATGCTCATCAATCCAAACCATGAGTATTATGTGACAATATTCAGGTAGGCACTGAATCAGATTTCTGAAGCTATGTTAGAGAAACCCTAAACTCTCACTGAAAATAGGTGAGATGTGGCACCACTCAGAGATTGAAATGTGCCAATTGGTACAAGTGGTAGACAATTGGCATGCTCAAACAACGAGGTGATGTAGTAATGACATGAGGGAGAAAATATCAAAAGAGCCCCAAATCTGGAGAACTAAAGTTCATCACCAACCTGAGATTGACAACTTTACATGATGTAACCTATGAAATCGTAAATGGAGAAATGATAGTAACAATAAAGTAACCTATGTAACAATAAAGTCGGATTCATCCTAGGAGTGGTAATGGGAGAAATCATAGTGAACAACAGGACATGCAGAGTTTCTTACAATCAAATAGATGAAAAAGCACATACAAAAAACCTAGATAATAATCATGAACAAGCTTAATATTGAATTATGAACTGTAAAGGAACTTACAAAATGTGACATTACGAACTTGGTCAAGCGCACAAGCAAAAATATCCTGGACATGACCCTTGTTGACAAGTTGTATTGCTCATGATGCAAGAGGATTTGTACCTGCACCGCCAAGTCAATCAAAATCCATCATTATCTATACAATAAATACAAGTAATTGATGTAGTATTTTTTACTCTAAGATGCATTCTTATGATAATGTTAGAACATATGTTGAAAATGTCAAAACATACCTGAATAAGCTCCTCTTCGTTTCAAGAACAATTTACTGGAGTCGCATGAACTTGGAACAAGCCTCCCACGATCTGAAAGAGTAGCAACTAAGTCAACAGTGACTTTTTTGTTGCTACGCTGGATCGAGGGAGGTTTGCTCCAAGATTAAATCGCTCCAATAAATTATTCTCTACTAAACAGGGCCAACCACGTGAAGGTGGAAGCTCTTATGGCCCCTCCCTCCCCCCCTCACATCACTCTCAATTCCCCAATACCCAATCTATATTTCATTTTTTACTTTCATGAGCATAAAAAAAAATATTCAATAACTAATAAAAAACAATTCAACAAAAAGTACGCAAGGAAACATTGCAATTAATGCTTGACATAAAAATAGTATGATAAATGAGTTTTTTATATAACGCAAAAAAACGTTCCAAGTATGGTAACGTTTGTCTTATAATAATACAATATTTTACATTATCAAATTTTCTTTTTCTTTTTCTTCTTCCTATTTCTAAAGCTCCTAATTAAATCATCAATATCATCATCCTCTGCTCCTGTTTCGTGCCTTTCGACCCGCACTGCTGACCTAGTTGCGTAGTCACGATGTCTGGTCTCATCCAGTGACGGGGCATCGCCTACAAAAACAGATAATATTAAATTTTAATTGTCAGTTTTTAAATATCATCGAACTAGTTCGGTAATATTAATAAAAAAAATTGCAATGAGATTATTTACCTGGTGCACCAGTTGTCGCCGCTGACCTAGTTGCGTAGTCACGATGTCTGGTCTCATCCAGTGACGGGGCATCGCCTACAAAAAAATATAATATTAAATTTTAATTGTCAGTTTTTAAATATCATTGAACTAGTTCGGTAATATTAATAAAAAAAATTGCAATGAGATTATTTACCTGGTGCACCAGTTGTCGCCGCTGACCTAGTTGTGTAGTCACGATGTCCGGTCTCATCCAGTGACGGGGCATCGCCTACAAAAACAGATAATATTAAATTTTAATTGTCAGTTTTTAAATATCATTGAACTAGTTCGGTAATATTAATAAAAAAAATTGCAATGAGATTATTTACCTGGTGCACCAGTTGTCCCCGTTGAGATTGTTGCCCTGTCTTCCTCTCTGGTGGTAAGATCCTCAAGGGAAACATTCTCTGTCATTTAAACAAAAACGTTATAAGGACAACCATCAAGGTATAATTAGAAAAAATTATAAGTGGAAATTAATTACCGTCACGGCCCTCACTGATAGCAGCATTGTCGGCCTGGTCCCCACTACAATGATTAGGTTGCACGAGAGGATCATCTACATCTGGCTCTAAAACTGGGTTATTTGCCTCGTCGGTAGTGTTGCTCCCCTAATTTAAACAAAGTTGTTAGAAATTAAATTTATGGACGAAAACAAACATATTGAAAGGTTAATGTTTTACCTTATCAGGCATTCTGGATCTTGGGACCTACCCCAAGCTTTTGCGACGTTCAACTACGGCTTGATAGCCGAAATGGAAAGCGATATTTTTATCTTCCTCTATAGTTTCTGTTCCGAAGTCATCACCCTACATTACATATGATTGTGTATTTTTAATCATATTTGATAGGATTACAAAAACGTTGGAAGGCGATACAATTAATTATAAGACGTTTAGCTACTTAATTACAATTCTTGCGGCTAATTTCAGGTAGCCGCCCTGGCCTAGCTTGTGATGGCCCTTTTTTTCAATCCTAGCTTTGGTTGCCTTTGAGGTGTCAGGAAACCTAGCATCAAAATATTGAAGTCATATATGACGTAGCACACTTTTATTTTAGACATAGAGAAAATTAAAGCTATTGAATTAAAGTTGTAATTTACCTTGCGGGTCCAGTTGGCATTTTTCCTTCTTTCTTTGCCCTTTTCTCTTTTCCGTCATGGATGAGTGCTCTCCACTCACTCTCTGGAACTGTGAGAGGACGCTCATAGCTAGGGTTAAATTGCAATTGTGTCCTATAGGTGTCCCTAGTATATTTCAAATATTTGCCGGCTACCCGAGCCACCGCTGTTCTGTCAAATGTGCCGACCCCAAAAAGGGCTTCTAGATAATCTAGAAGTTCTTTTTTCAGGTTGGAATTCTGGGAATTCCGCCCTGTGCGTATGGTTGGGCCAAAAATTACCAACGCATGGCTCTCCAGAAACCTGTAGAACTCATTGTTTCCTACAAAAAAAAAAAGATATTATCATTAATTTAAAAATAAAAATCATGATAAATATGTTTTAGATAAAGTACATGAAATAGTTAAAATATTAAAATTTACCTGGGAGTTCTACATGCTTTATAGGGACACCTTCATCGTTCACCAACAACGTGCCATTAATGGTCCCTATGGAGCTGACACGTGTAGCTCCAGGAAACGCAATAATGTAGTTGGCCATATCAACCTCATCATTGCCAACACGTTCAACGGTTGGCTGGGTGTCTGCTTGGGCAGGGTGTGTTTCTTGGCTGGCACCTAAAGGAGTAGAAGGTGTACGAGAGGGTTGTTGGGAAATATCTTGCCCTTTTGTCCCAGTACCACGAACACCGGGTTCAGCAAGTGCCAGAAAACGCTACATACAAAAGAAATTTTTGTTAGTTTGATCAATGTAAAAATTAAAAATCAAACTATCACAATTCATCTCATGCAGAAAAAAAAAATATCCTTTTGAATTTTTATTATTACCTGATATGTATCTAGCTGGCTCATAAGTTTTTTTATCCTCTCTTCTGTTTCAGGTGTTTGAGACGTGTCTATCAAAGTATTAAATTCCGACCTTGCATCTCGTGCCTTTTTTCGCAACAAGAACACTGGAGATAGGGATGAAGAAAGCTCTTCCTCAAAGAGGGAATCATCAGACGTACCATGGCTAGGTGTCTGCATATTTGAACAAAATTAATATTATTTCAATTATGTAAATAACTAAAATACCTGAAGATAGAGCAATGCTGGCACTTTACATGTTCTTCCGCTGGCCTCTTTCCGCGATCATCTTGTCTCGGGTTGTTCCTGCACTGCTCTGATCAGTCTGCCACATTGCAATAAAATTATAAATGTAAAAACTTGAAAAAAAAATCTAACTTGAAAACACAAAATGAAAACTGAAATAATTTCTAATAAGACACCGGAAGACAGAGTTAGAGTTTCAAATATGCCTTGCATTGAATTCAATCCTGGAAACATGTCATTGCACATTAAGGAACCCAAACAAGAGACGAGTTGACAATGAAGACCTTATTGAATATATTGTTGGAGCAACTTCTAGTAAACTTGTTGTGAAGACCTTGAGGATATTTTTGGAGCAACATTGTTGAAGCTGATTGTATAGCATTGTTGGAGACGATCTTGAAGGGCCTTGAAGTGAAGCTTTTGGAGCAACTATTGAAAAATCCTTAGAGCATTTAAGTAAGGCACTTTCTATCTTTCATCACCTTTTTCCTTTCAATATCCTTTAAACAATTTTGTTGATATTTAATGTTTGAAATCACGTTATAATTCCTTGATTATATGTGTTTGGGGACTTTCCCTTTGAAATTACCCAAAAATACCCTGGCAATTTTATCTTCAGGATGCATGTCTGATCCTATTGTTCAATATTTTGATTGATAGTAGTAAACATAGAGAGTTAGGGGGCTCTTGACTTGGTTTGGTTGGGCCATTAGATCCCTAACATCTACTAGGGAGAACCCCCCTTGAGTTGGAAGAGAGCTAGCCCGAAGTGAAAAGAGGTTGGTGAGGAGACAATGGGGCTATTGAATTACACATGGTATCACACTTCAGCTTTAGGACTTTATCTTGAGAAGTGCGAGATTTTGCTATATAAATTCTTAAATTGTTTACAAAACTATTGTTAAGAACTAATAAGAAGTGATGTTAAGGGGTTTTTGGATATAAGAAACAATGCCATTTAAAAACTAGGGTTCTTAGTCCTTGGCATTCCTTCACCTGGGCCTAGGGGTACACTAGAACAATTTCACACTAAACCATGCAAACTTAAAAGTAACTTAACAGATCCATAAAGTAATAATAATCATAATTCCTAATTTCCTATTGTACGATATGATGCAAATTATTCAAACATGAAGCAATGAAGACATGCAATGTCTTAATTTCAAGATTGATGAACCAATACAAGAAGTTAGAAACTACACCTTTGATTCAATACTCCGTGTCCTAACTCCAGGAAGGAATCTAGTTTGTAGTACAGAACACGCATCGTGTATTATCAATTCTTAATTGACAACAACTAAAGGTCATCTACCTCATCAATTCCTTCCCATTTTGTGTTTTTATGTTATATTCCTTATAAAAGTGTCAAATTTCTCTCAAAGTAAGCAACCACTAAATAAAATAAAAAATATTTGAGATATGATTGAGAAATGGTCATTTATTTCTTGAAAGGATCTTCACAATTTCTTTTGTTGTTTTTCATCTCAAGAAACAAGAAATGACCTAAGAAACTATCGTGATGTAATATAAGAAACAACATGGTGCAATGGCCATTTTCAAAGCCAAATGATGTCTATTGAGGACATGGCCTTTATTTGGTTCCTGTTTCATAGGAGTTTCGGGTAGAGATGGAACTTTTTTGTACCATTTCCAGTAGTAAAAAGGGAAAACCTTCTTTTTCCATGGGAAATAATTTACCTTTCCTTTTTCAAGATAATCTAAATCACAAAAATATGAACTATACTGCACACATTCTTGGATAATGTGAAAGTGGAAAAGGAATACCCTACACAAGTGATGCACACATGCACACTTGAACACTAATAGATTTTTGTAGTTGAAATGCAATGCTTGTTTTCATTTAAATGTAGGTTTTTTAAAGCAGGGAGAAATAATGGCTGCCAATTTAATAAGCGTTTCTTTGGGAAAAATTTAAATCTTGTATTGGGTGATGAAGATAATAGAGGGTATTGAATCTTGATTCTTGACATCTAGAGAGAACCCTACAGCCTAACACAATCCAATGGAATTGACCAAAAAACCCAAATAGAGTCAACCCTACTATAGGAGGAAGGGCCTGCAGTAAGAACTTACCATTTTACAAGAGCTGAGGGCGACAAGGTTTCAAGAGCCGTAGGCGAATGCTCGGGTAAGAGCCGAGGGAGACGTGTGGAAATGTCAGTTTTTCATTAGATGAGAAATTTAGGCAAATGTTCGAAGAGCCAGGTTACCACATACAACAAGCAGGAAGAGTCGTAGGGCAAATGTCGTAGCAAATGTCACTGCAATATTTAGGCGAATGTTGTCTTGCGAAGATGAGGTTAGCAAGGTGATATCGTATCGTTAAAGTAGCAATACATGTATATTTGAACACTAATAGATTTTTGTAGTTGAAATGCAATGCTTGTTTTCATTTAAATGTAGGGTTTTTAAAGCAGGGAGAAATAATGGCTGCCAAATTAATAAGCGTTTCTTTGGGAAAAATTTAAATCTTGTATTGGGTGATGAAGATAATAGAGGTATTGAATCTTGATTCTTGACATCTAGAGAGAACCCTACAGCCTAACACAATCTAATGGAATTGACCAAAAAAACCCAAATAGCCAACCTACCAGGAGGAAGGCCTGCAGAAGAACTTACTATTTGCAAGAAATGAGGGTGCAACAAGTCATAAGAGCCTAGGGGAACGCCTAGGTAACGTTTATAGTGTCATTGCCCGTGAAGAGTCGAGGCGAATGAGGCACCTTCTCCTCGTAAGAGCCAAATGCACGCGTGATATCAGACGTTAATGTAGCTATTGAGACAGATACGAAACAATAAAATAATTTTTATGTAGTGCGCATATAAGTTTCGTATTTTTATGTAGCACGCATATAAGTGTTGTTATACCGACGGTGGAAAAAGCGTCGCTATTGCGACGGGTGCCTCCAAACGTCGCAATTGCGACACTTAGACATTGTGTCGCACTTGCGACGTTTGGAGGCAGCCGTCACAATAGCGACGCTTTGGGCTATAGTGTCGCAATTGAGACGTCTTCCTCCAAACGTCGCAATTGTGACACTTTGTCTAAGTGTCAGTATTGCGACACTTTTCTATAAACGTCGGTATAGTGACAGTTTCGGGCGGGATGGAAAAAATTTGGGGAAATTTCCGACATTTGGTCAAAAGCGTCGGAACCAAGTGTCGAAATTTCCGCCAAATGTAGTAGTGCATGTTACCCGCAACCATATGACATGACTCTATTTTATTAAATAAAATCATACATATCTCATTTTTATTTTAGGTTATCTAGATTTCCTTCAACAACTTCCTTGATTGAAATAACTTCAATCCGTTGACCTGGTTTTTGACATTAGACCATACTTTCATTAATTCCTCCAAGTTGAAATTATTGACGAAACACTTTCTCCCTTTTGATTGGTGAACTTTCTGATGAGAATTCCAATAGAGGGTCTTAAGTATCCCGAGGTTACCAAGGTTAGTATCGAAATCATGAAGGACATAGTGGAGAGATACCTATGAAAATCATTGTTTTATTTTCCTCAAATAAGATCACGTTAGCACCAACTATCTATTAAAGGACATAATTAAGCTCCAGTATTGCACCATACATGGAATCGATGATCATTCCTCAGAAGATTTCAAATTTATCTTGTAAAAGCTTAGAAGTAGGAGAATAATTAATCTCCTACAGTGTGTACCCAAGCATGAAATATTAATTTCCAAGACCTTATAAGTGAGACAAGAAGGTGATGTACCGCTAAACAAAGCACCACCAATAAAAACTATATGAAAAGAGAATTGGTACCAAAACCCCCAAAAACAAAGACAAATTATGAGAGAGGTGGATAACTTGTTCAATGATAAGATAATAAAAAATAACATTGAAAATATAAGTACCAAAGAGGAATGAAGGATGTGTTCCTAGATGAATTCCTCAATCTCATGAGAGAAGAAGAATCAATTGCCATATTGATAGAATTACTAAACATTCTCAATGAGTGCAAACAGGAATAAAAAATCATGCAACCTTTTGCTCCAACTCACCAAAACGAAAAAATACATGATGATTATGATCCTCCATAGAACTTATAAGTTGAAGGATTCTTTATTACATAGGTCATTGTTGAGTTTAGTTCCTAGGTGAATATCCTCTTACAAGAAACATGGATTGAGATGGGTAGACCTAAATTAGTCAAATCCAAGAACTTCCTAAAAGTAGTAGATCAAATACTCATTGAGACAATTGGAATCATTAAAGAATAAAAACTATAATAATGGGGATATCGATAGTGATATATTTTGAAGTGATTAATTCAGCCAAAGGTATCCTTTCACCCTTAGCACTAGTCAGTCAACATTGGGGTCAAAAAATGAAAGTAACAATCTCCCTTGAAAAAAATAGAGTTAATATTAAAGGGATTAGAGGAAATATCATCATACCCTTGGACCCAAGGGAAGGGAAACTGATGGAACCTTAAGAAGAAGAAATTGATCTCATAAAATTGTATCAATTCATCTATGGAGACAAAAATTATGTGGATCCAAATGTTAGAGAAGAACTACTCCAGGACCTCCCCTTGCCCACAAGTCAAATATTTATTATGGAACTATAAAAATGGGAGATTGAGAACTATGGTTCAAAATAAAGAGAATAATGGATGCTCAAAGCTATATGTAAAGAATTTTTTTTATTTTTCTTTTCCATAAAATTTGTACCTATAAGCTTGCTATGGCAAGACAAAAACAACCATTTTTACATTATTTTCATAATAATAATGGGGACTTGCATCTACGTAAATTTTGGTCAATTCACTTTCTTCGTGGTTTCATTTTGTTAATTTTGCGAGATTTCTCAGTTTTCCCCTTTATTTTCTTCATTGTGTGCAGTTTCTCTCTAGCTTCCTAATGACTCTAATTTTACTGAGTTTGGACTTATGATTTGAAAATGGTGTTTCTCCAAAGTTTGATGGATTTTTACCTCTTGGGCTTTAATATGTACACAATGTATTTTTTAATAAAATTATTTAAATATGTAAATACTATTCTTTTATTAATTTTTTTATTTAAGTTTAATTAATTAGGCTAACTAATTTGTAAATAATATTATTAATTAACTCATTTAATGAATCTATATTAATTAAATTAATTGTAGTTTATTTAATTAGTTTGTAAATAATATTATTTAATTATTTTTTATTGTTTAATTAATTTAAACACCACCAATTCAAAACTTGTACATTATATATACATATATACATAAAAAAAAATTATGAGATCATCTTGCTCAAGCCACCATGACAAAATAAGCTTGAACACAAATTAACATCTCCAGAACCCATCCCCAGGATGATGTATGCATGATGTCACATAAGAGGTGTTGTAATTTTTTTATATATTAAAGAACAGTGAAAAAACTTTTGCTAATGAGTAGAATAAAAAGACAAATAATGAAGAGAGGGTCCCACATCAGTCCCCTCCTCTACTCCCTCACCCACTCATTAATTCCTGTTGAAGGTGTTGGAAATCTGTAAACCAAGGGGTCTCCATAATGTGAAGTCCCAATTAGACCTCACACCGTTTCGAATAGGATCCCCATATGGAATATCAGACTGGTTTCCATTAATTCTTATAGATTTTCCTTGGCTCTAACTTTCAGCAAGAGGGAGGCACACATGTGTGCCTTCAAAAAGAAAGAAGGTGTTCCTGGTGAGTGTTCAATTGTAGGCATGTCAAATTTCTTCTACTGCAAGGGGAAAGAGTAAAGTGAGCCTCTAAGAGAGAGGTAATAGTACCACCCTAGTAGAGACACACACAATCAAGAAGGATCCATATAACACCCAATGGAATATTGCACACGAGATGTGATGGTCATTACAACCAATAAATTAGAAATATCTGTCTAGTATCCTGAGGAATAATCCGCAAGGATAGCACATCAATAACAACCATTACAATACATTCTCAATAATATGAGTACTAAAATAATCGAAATAGTTCAACTACTTTAGCAGAGATGAAAGCAATCATGAAATAAAAGCATCCGTAGAATAGTCTTATAAATATTCATAATCCATGCATGAAGAAGATGGACATGAAGGTTTCTATTATTAAATAAAATTTCCAAGACACATATATACAATGAGCATCACTAGCTCCAATAGTGGAGTGTTGGAGCCACTCCTTGCTCCCCAAAAGAACTAGTATGTCTCCCTAATGCCTTTTGGGAGGAGCCAAAGTGAAAAAGTCCTTTGCTCATAAAATGAGGGTGTATATATAACCAAGAGGTGATGCTTCACCTTCCTTGTGACTCTTTGAATACCCTCATCACCTTTTGACATCCTATGAATTTTCGAATTTACATGACTATTCATATTTTGAATGTATCCTTTCGATTTCCACTTTACAATACATTTTGAATAGGTAATTACGTAATCCACAATAATGACATGGCATACGATGACTTGTGACAGGGCATGAAATCACTTACAACATTGACTTCATGATGATGTAACAATGCCAAGTTTTCCTTCTTGTTGCTTCTTTCTATCTTCTTGAAAAGATGGTACATGTTCTTCTTCTTCCTCCTCCTCATGACTTAATGATGAGGAGTAATCCATGTGATATTGATCTTAATATTTTGTTATAGTCTAGTTCCTTCATCTTCTTGCCTGATGATAATCTTATATCTCAGCTCCATATGTGTTGTTGATCATTGATTAACAATAGTCATTCTTCCGAGTTAACTTTGGGATGGACAGGTATTGAATGATATGGCAGATGGTGAAACATTTAAAAAATTTGATTAGTGAGAAATGATGATGAGACAAGTATTGCACTCAAAACAAAACATGTGTACGAGAAAGGTCAAAATAAAAGGCAAAAGGGGGAAAGATACTTGAAAAAGCGCAAAGATATGGTGCAAAGGATGCAAAGTGAAATAATTTAAACGTTGGCCACCTCTCAAATGGGCATGTGAGGGAATTTTCCATACGAGAATTTCCGCGAGGGTTGAGAGGCGAAAGGGGGGACAGACCCATACCCCCGCGGAATTATATTGAAGCGTCATGGTGTGGGCCCAAAGTAAAGAGCGATGTGGCAGATCAAAGCATTGGGATTTTGGTAACGTGGCAAATCGGAACGTGGGCCCTAAAGACTGGTACACAGTATATTTAACCCAGCTCACGAATAAGAGGTTTCGATAATTGTATGGTTCATTGCAGTAGAAAGGTAAGGTATGTCTCTAGGCTAACTAGTACAGAGGCCCGTACCGGTATTAAACCCGGCACGCGGTGTTCACCTGTCCCCAGCTGACGCCCAATCCCTACGCGCCGCATGCTCCACTGTCAGTGTCCTTACGACACTTTCCCCCGTTTATTTTACCTATCCGTCATTTTACCTTAGAACGCTCAGTCGTAAAATAACAGTCTTCCCGTAGTTTACTCCAGTAAAAGTCGCAGGTCTTCCAGCTGCGGTATAAACTAAGTGGGAATCGGAGCCAAGGTCTACCCAGTCGCTATCAACACCCCCGCGTCATTTTCCTGAGTATATTTCCCTGTTGCACAGGTATTCCGTCCCTCATTTTCTCTCTGCTTTCCTTTCGTATTTTAAAAGTTTTATATGTCAATCATGGGAAGGGGCATGCCTAAGAAAGCTGAACCAGAAACCCCTCAGGTCCGAGAAACCAGAAACCCTCCCGGGTTTGAGCCTTTCATCGACCTGCAAGCTGGAATACATGACCCCCAATACCCTTTTCACATCAGCAGCATTAAACCCAAGCTTTTTAGACGACATGTTGAGAATAGGGACCGGTACCAGGTGGTTGTATCTGGTTTATACCATCAAATTACTCCCCAAGTCTATTCTGTGGTTGATTTTATTTGCTGGCTCAGAGATGCTTACGATGAGTAGCGAGGCACGTTTACCTCTCCTCAGGGGAATAAGATTTTTTCTCTTTCCCCAACATTATCAGGCAAGCCCTCCGCTTTCCCTCCAGTGCCACTTATATCAGTTTCAGCGAAGTGGATTTAACCTCCCAGTTCACCAAACTGCCATGGTAGTAACAAAACGACTTCATTTCCTCTATCACCAGCAACCAAGATACTTCTCTTCCCGTTGCAGACCCTTTCCCGCTGAGTCTGTTCCAAGAGGAAGTGCAGCCCATCCTTGCCCTCATTGCTGGTCTTTTAGGTGTAGGCTCTTTGGGGGAAATCACCAGGGTATGTGTTTATTTCTTGTGGTTAATGTATCAAAGGGGGGTAGTGTTAGATATCCCTGGTTTCCTTGCGACTAACATTCGGACCCAGTTCCGGGAGCTTTCAGAAGCCAGTCACTTCCGTTTCTGTTTGATGGTATTCTATCTTTTCTTACATCAGCACGCTGATAAGTTTGAGGGTTTGGGTTTAGATAGGGTATATGACGTGAATTCCCAACCCTGACTAGTTTTTGACTGGAATTGTTCTGTACGCCAATTACCAAAGGGGGAGGGTTATTCCAGTTTTGTAAATAATTTCATGTCCATTGCCTATACTATTATCCACGATTCACCCTCACCTATAGTTTTTCCCGAGATGAAGAGCTGACTACAAGCCAGAAAATCCCAGAGCATTGGGGACTGGTATCTATTTGACAATTACACTAAAATTCAGGTCTACGGAGCCGAGGTTTCCCCTTACCAGCTGCCTGTGTTTCCTGTTCGACGAGTATATGCGCTGGAGTACATTCGGCAGACCCTCAAGGCTGACCAACTCCATTTTGTCCCTGCAAAGAAGGGTTTCATCCTAAGACTCCCCATCACAATCAGCCCCTTTGTTGTGAATTCGAGACATGCACTTCCCATTGTCGAGAAAATGTTGCAAGGCCTGGACCTAAGGCTGGGTAAGGGTTGGGCCTACGATCCTCGGGAAATTATCTCAAATAGAAGGAAGAGGAACAAGTCCACACCTTATATACATGAATCAAGGCCTTTCATGGAGTGGAGGGCTAACCTTGAAACTTGGCCTTTGATTTCGCAGATGGAGACAGATTCATCTGCCATAAGGGAAGAAGAGGACGTCAATAAAGGCCAAGGCAGGGAAGAAGCAGGTACCTCAGGAGCAGGTTCTTCCCTTCGCAAAAAGCAGAAAACAGCCTCCAGTGAGGCAGAAGTCATAGGGGAAGAGAAACTGCTAGAACCATTTACACCATATGGTCAGCTGGACAAGAGTAAAGCCGGGATAAAAGTGCTGAGAGACAACACCACCTCTTCCGACTTCTCGGAAGTCTCACAGGCCATCAGAGATCATACCTCATCAAGGGCAGTTGCAAGGAACCAGGCAAATAAGACAATCAAGGATAAGTACAAAGACGAGCTGGAAGGGTATATAGAGAAATATCACACCAGGGTTTCCGCCACCATGAATGTGGACACAGAACACCTGGTATTATCTATGGTTGAGGCCATCTTGGATCCCAATATAGGTACCACTAGTTACCGGGTGCTCGAACATGCAATTGACATGGCTAAGGTGCCAGCAACCGATATGTGTAACCTGTTTCAGGTCGTGGGTGATATGTTGAAGGACGAGGTGATGCGGGTCACCATTGCACTGAGAAAGCTAGAGAAAAAGCATGAACAGGTGAGGGCAACCCTAAAGAATGAACAGGAAAACTCTCGCGCCCAGGAAAATCAAGTTCGCAGCCTCCAGGAGTTAATCAAGGGAAAGGATACGGGAGAAAAAAACCCTCAGCGCGCTTTGATAGAACAATTGTAGAAGGAGGTCACGTCATTGAAAGGTAAGGTCAACATACTGGCCTCCCACCATGTGCAGATGGCCGAATTGGCGCAAGAAGAGAAGGAAAAAGCTGAACTGGCTAACACACTGGCAAAAGAGAGGGAGGGCAAAGAAAAAATGGCTGAAATAATCACCACTTTGCAGAATAGGTTGACGGAGCTGCAGAACACATGGGAAACACACAGCTGCACACCTGCTACAACTCCACCAGAGACAAGTCCAATTTTAGAGCAACTGAATGCAAAGAAATCTGCAAATGATATATTAGAAAATCAGGCATCCACCGCTATGCATAGGATCACTGATTTGGAAAATCTCCTGGTTGAGAATAGCAGGAGAATAGAGACACTGCAGAAAGAGATTGAGCAGGAACAGAAGACAAGAGCCGACTAGCAGAAAACCATCACTAACCTCAAAAGCCGCATGAAGGGCAATATCACCCTCAGTGAAGCGAGAGGTATAATCTGGTCGGACATAATCTCAGTGGTGATGGAACAGTGGGGTTTCTTAAGAACGATGGGAGAAAATAAATCTGCTAAACCCTATCTCAACGGGAAATTGCAGGAGGCCGACCTCAACTTGTCTGTTAGAGCCTTGCTTGCCAGAAACTATATTTCATTCTTGAAGGAGCTAGAATCCGATGAGGTGGAGAAGCATGGCATACCAAGTTGATTCATGGAAGTCTTTGAATGTCAGAAAATCATCGACAAGGAGGCGGCCCGAGTTACAGCTTCGAGAGCCCTGCAACAGGTGGTAGCAAACATGGGTCGTTTCGATGCAGTATGGGGCGAGATTACCACAGCTGGACTGCTGTCTTGTTGGGACCCAACCACTCCTTCCGTGCTACGACCGTTGACAGAGTATAAGACACGCCTACAGGAAGAAAAATACCGGACGGACATCCTGTCGGATAAAAACGCTCGGTTAAAGGCTGAAACAATTGTTTCATCCCTCCACCAAGAGTTCACCCTTCTTCATCTTATAAAGCACAAGCTCCCCACTGAGGCAAGTTTCGACGACCTCACAGAGGTCTATGTCAGGGTGGAAAAATTTGCAGTGACGCCCGAACCATCACCAGACAGCGAGCAAAGATGCACTCAGTTCACCAGTCAGATCGCCAGCTCGTCCGCCAATGTTCCACCACCAACATCTGCAACTGCCTCAACCCCTTCACATCTGTGAAACACTGTCAACTCATGATTTGGCCTCAGTGGCATTTTTACTTTTTACTTAGTTAGCTACTTTTCAAGTTTCAAGTGGGCTTCATGTTCCACTTTAGCATTTTACTTTTTACCAGACTGTTGTTTAATATTTTTTTTTAAAAACGACCGAGTGCCTGAATGTCCATGACGAGAGGCCTTTATTCCTCATCATAAATTTTGTTATTTTGACAAGGACCTTTAACAAATTTTGGTCATGCGAAGAAGATATTTTTCTCGAAAATATCTTCTCGCTCAGTTATGAAGATGTCTATATAAGAAAGATCCAAAGAGAAGAAGAGGTTCCAAATTTTCTGAAGAATTGACTGTAAAAGAATGTCTTGTATGCTTTTTGTGAAAGTTTTAATACAAATGTGAAGAGCTCGTTGGTTTTTTCAATGAGAAAGAGTTTTGATATTTAAGGAGGATTCTGATCTTGGTGCTTTACAGTGTGTACTTCTTTCTTATGTGCTGTAGCTTAGCCATTAATTCCGTTTATATCCATTTATCTTGTGTCACATTCTGGAATGCGAGTAGCCCACTGTTTTTGATATAAATTTATCCTTGTCGATACTTATGTCATAAGATTTTCGACACTTTAAATATGGCTCAGGTGTGACATACTGTTTCATTTCCAGTTCATTTTCATTTATGCTATATTGACTGCTAATGAGATGTTATTTACAAATGTTGTCTTCATGTGTGGATTCTTATTTTACTAAGCCCACTCCATGCTGGTATATGTTTCTAGATGTTGTCTCAATAGCAGTTAGTATCCTCTTTATTCTACGAATGCAATAGATACTCTGTGATTACAAATCTCTGTGAAGTGTTTAGAATCCAGCCCTCTTTGTAGTTAAGCTGCTTTTGATTTTGTGCTACATTTCGTGTCAGAGTTTCACATCTTGCCTCTGCAATATTGATTTCTCTGTTAGTAGCTTCTGGAAGTTTTGGTCCCATTCAAGTTAAATCTCCTATTTACAAAGAAATAGCATGAGAGCTCCGTTCTTCCAGTCACCCCTGTCATAATATATTGCTTTTACTCTCTGCGATATAAGATGTCCTAGGCACTGGTCTTTCACAACTCAAGATTGTCTATAGGATCGAAAACATGTGTCTTCTAGAATGTCCTCCTTTTCCATCTTCTTATTCATCATCTTTCCATAACATGATAGAGTACCTGCATCTACAATCCACTCATGACAAGATGGCATCAGTTTGATAAACCCCTAATCTAAGATGGTGCATATTAATCCACTAACTGAGCCATAATTGGGTGATAGGCTAGGAAAGAGGCTCAGTAAATACCCAATTGTGCAGCTCAAGTAGTCATGGGTGAAGCTTGAGCCTTGAGACTATGCAATGTGTAGTTCAGGCTAGACTGAGGAAGAATATTGTGCAGTTTAGGAGCTTAGTGAGCCAGGTTGCACGATTTTGCATGGTTTCAGTCAACTGTGTAGTTTTGGGAGAAAAATTACAGATAGTGATTACGTAGTTGCACAACTCAAGAGATCAAGGGTTGGGCTTGAGATGTGAGACTGCACAATGGGAAGTTCAGGCCTGGCTGTAGGGATTGATTGCGCAATTTTAGAGGCCAAGGCCTAGGCTTTAGCTGAAATTGTGAAATGCGTAGTAATAAAAGGAAAGGAGGCCAAATGATTACACAGTTGCATATTTTAGGAGATCAAGACTGAGGCTTGAGGGCTGAGACTACACAATGCACAGTGCTACACTGGCTGGAGAGAAATATTGTGCATTTCCGGGACTCAGGAGCTGGGCTTGAGCACTTAGGTTGTGAAATGTGGATTTTTGGGAGGAAAATAATGCACATTGTGTAGTTCCAAGAGACAAGGTCACTTCTTGAGGGTTGAGACTACGCAATACGTAGTTCAGGAGGGTTGGATGAGGCTAGGTTGTCCAGTTGGGAAGTTTTCCAAATTTGACAAAGTGTGGGATCCCTACAACTAATGTGAACAGTGAAAAGAATTGGTTGTGATCACACACTTGAAACTATTTGATGACACAATAATATAGATCATCCAAAAAATGTTAACAACATATTTCCTTTAATGCGACAACTTTGTGACGACTTTACGACAAGTGCAACACTAAAGGTACACTTTACGATGATCGTGATGACACTTGTGCGACAATGCTTAAGAATTTTGGGATGAGTGCGACTATTGTTTACATGGTTAGACCAACTCATTCACACAAATATAACCCCTTGAAACCACCCAAACAAACATACATACATTGTGCGACAGCTAACATGCGAAAAGATGAAAATTCCTAAAGTGCAAATGACTCTTGCGATATGTGAACGATAATGAAAGTAACACATGTCAGAGAGAAGATAACATTAAAGAATATCTAATTAGAGTGAAATAAAGTGAAATATGAAACCATGAAAGAGACACTCACAAAAAAATGTGCGTGGAAGCGACATGTTGAAAAACTCACCGAAACGGAGCTACAAACGCAGCTAGAATGTGAGAAACTTGTTGTTGTTAGTGTGCACTGACTATCGACATGGATTGGAAATCGCACAGACACAGTCTTGATGGAACATGCTATTATTTTCCAAGCTTGCATGGAATAATGCGATCATGCACTTTTTACAGATTGAGCATTTGTGAGCAAGTGACTTTGACACTTCCAATCCAATAAGGGAGCTCATAAAGCATAAGATGACCAAGAAGTGACTACAAAATGATCGATCAAAAGATCCAAAGTAGGCTCCAAAATTTGAATGTACACAAAATTTTGGAGGGTGTTTTTCACAACGACAAAACTTGGCAAGGCACTGGTAGAACTCAATCTTCTCCGCCTTGGTCAATTATTTCGTAAAGGGTCTAGTCATTAAGGAAGTATTGATTCATCATTCAAATTACCATGGCTTCCCCACTTACCCTATGCATAAACATAGTCCCCTTCATTCCTTTACTCGGTTAAACACAAACATAAGACCATTGATCACACAATGTTTCGAATCAAGATAGGGTGATCAAGTTTGCGAGCTTTAGATTTTTAAAGTATAGTTTTTCATGTCTAGTGTTGCTTCGCTGCCAGCCGGCTTGGATAGTACCCTGACGAAGTCACTAAAGGAACACAAACATCGCTCTACTGCTAGGGAGCCTGGATAGTACCTCGACAAAGTTGCTTGGTTCACCTCTTTGTACATGAAGCCTTTCTCTTCTTTCACCTTTATGTATTTATTTATATATTACTGTGCATCAACACTTATTTATTTCTTGGGTGGAAGAGGGATCCCGACTTATTGAGAGCATGAGTGTTTACAACTTTAGAGAAGCTACGACCTATGATATTGGTCTACTCCTTTATATTTTCCCCTTTTCCTTTACTTTATTGGATCAGCCTAAAAACACTGAAACATAAAAAACTAAGTGTATGAATGAGGTTTCCAGATAAAAATGAAGGTCATGGTTCGACACTGCAGAAATTACACCAATTGATTCAATATGATCTTTCAATGTACTAAAACAAGATATTGAATCCTTCTACAATATTTGCGGAATATAAAACACGATCGTTCAATGACATGCAAGTAAGAGAAAGAAGTAAATCAATCGCACAACACAAGATTTTCTTGGGGAAAGCAACTATTCAAAACCCCTCCATATTTATTGTATAATAAACCAAGGAATCATGAAACAATACAATGCATGTGTGCTCACAAGAACCTCATACAATCTACCAATTGTCTCACATTGATCTAGGAAACATTGGACCAATACATAGCCAATTTCCTTCCCACCTTCAGCCTGCCTTGCTCATGCAATCCCTATGAAAAATAATTCCTATTAAATAGGAATTCCAACCTTCCTTGACTGCGCAATCCATCATGGGCTTCTTGTGGCTTTATAACTACACCTAGGCAGTTCGTTAATAATACAACTGATAGTTTACTTACCTTTAACCTTTGTCTCAACTGGGTCGTCATCAAAATTTACATGCATGCATCTATTAATAGTGAATCATTAGTTACTTAGCAGATCACTACTTGTGAATTAAATCTATTTTAATTCACTTGATCTTCCACTAGGTCATCAATCAGTTAGAACTAGTTAAACTAATTTTAACTCAATTAATTTGAGTTAACTGATTGCACTCACACCACACTAGTGCTACAACTACAATTGGACCCTTTAAATAATACAATCACTCTACATGCCTATCCTTTGACCCTCAACTTGAAATTCTTGAGCTAACTAAGTCTATCACACTTAGTTAACTATTACAAGTTGTTATGAGGTAATATTACAATTTATTTTCCAATTTATTTAAAAATTGGCTGCCCACATTAGCACTAATGTGTCACTTAAATTCCTCACTCATGTGTGACCTGGAATCCCACACTAGTATGTGGCACATTTTCTTATTTAATTTCAACACTCCCTCTCAAAAAGAAAGGGATTATCTACTACCCTGATCCTGCCTCTGTGGTATTCGAATTTTCTCTTCGCAAATGCCTTTGTCAAGATATCTGCATCCCGATCTTCCATGGGAATGTACTGCAAAAACATAATGTGCCTCTGAACACAATCTTTGAGATGGTGGTACCAGATGTCAACATGCTTGGACCTGTCACAGAATACTAGATTAATTGAGAGTTTTATGCAACTATGGTTATCACAATGTATCACGATCGGATCCATCTGATGACTAAATAAACCAACAAGTATCTTCCTCATCCAGATGGCCTCACATGCAACCTGACTAGATGCCCCCCAATGTGCTCTTCCTTTCGGATGGACTACCTGACCACTCTGCATCGGTGAAGCCTTGAAGCTTCACTCCCTTTGTCTGTCTATACCATAATCCATACTCTGTAGTGCTCTTGAGATATATCAACACATTCTTCCCTGCCTTCAAAAAGAGCTTGGTAGGCTTAACAATAGCTTGACTAAGCTGGTTAATTGTGTGGCACATGTTTGGTCATGTTTTCACTAAATACATAAGTGAACCCACAATCTGCCTGTAAATAGTAGTGTTGTAGCCTAATTAAACTCAACTCAAAAGTCAAGAGAGGTTCTCAGAAATTCAAGGTTATTGAGGAACAGTTGTTAAAATTTCAAGAAGACTTGTAATATGCTCAAAAGGATAACCACAAGCTCAACGAGGATTCGTCATCACATGTGCACTAGAACCAAAATCAAGAAAGCAGCATCATTGGAGGTGTAATCTAAGCCAGAGGAGAAAAAAAGAGAAAAGCATGCAGGAGGGGTCAAGTCGAGCTTATTCGCGTGCAGAACAGTTCAAGAGCCAGAATCATGGGCACGTTCAGAACATTACACATCGGTCAGGGTTGAGTCGGGCTCATTCACGTGCAGAAAAATTCAAGAGCCGAAATGGTGGGCACAATTAGAAAATTACACACCGGTCAGGGTTATCATTCTTCCAAGTTCGAGTATAGCGAAGGCTCGTATTCATTCCACCCAGATCCAACAACAACCTAGGAGCATAAGTTGCACGATATTTATACCAAGGAGTGCCCCTATAAGGAGTCTCATTAAATATGCTCACCTGCAAATCAATGACTGACATCAACTGCGGGAACACTCTCTTCAAATTCCAAAAACTGCTTAAGTTCCCCCGCAAGTGGTTTTAGGTTTCAATAAAGACATTACGTGGTGATAGCTGGAGCCCACACCCTTTACTTTCAAATTAGAAAGGGTAGAGAAATGGCATATTTCCCTTATAAACTTAAGAGTTTTAGAGGGGGCGCAAAGGGAAAAAAAAACGATCAGGATCAAAGCGTAGAATTGAAGCAAAGAGATGGACGGTGGAGATTAAATCATAAATAATAAATTTCAAGTTTCAAAGGATAGGCACGTGAGGTAAATGTTAAAATCGCCAAAGCGCGATATGCGATGGCGTGGTAAGGTGATGTGGCAAGATGACATGGTAGTGATGTGGCAGTGATGTGGAAAGGTGACGCGAAAAATGACGTGGCCCAGACCCCACAGATCACAATTTATTTATGATGATGTGGCAGTGGCATGTCAAGGCGATGTGGGCCTGGCTTGCATACTGCACATCACAAGTTTTAAAAGTTAGGTGCAAAGGGTTTGAGTTATAATCACCGAAGTGGGATATGCAATGCGGTGGGGCCTAATTGAAAATCGCAAATTGCAAGTTTTAATGAATAAGTGTGGAGGTAAGTGTTAAATTTGCTAAAGTGCGATATGCGATGACAGTGGGACCCGATCGCATATCGCACATCGCAAGTTTTAAAGGTTAGGTGCTAAAGAAAATTTAAAAACAACAAAATGTGAAGTGCGATTTTGGACGAATGCAATGTGGTTTCAAAAGTGAACTCCAAAGGTTTTCAAATCTGGAGGTAAGGAATTTTTTTTGTTAAATCGCATCAGAGGAAGAAACGAGGATTATAACGTAAAGCCGGTGAAACGCCTTGATAATGGAAGAAATTATGAATGCGGCAAGAGAGACTCGGGTAATTGACCCGACGCAGAGCAAAGGAGAAGATAAGACTAAAAAAAGTAGACACGTGCAGAAGAGGCAGAGTTGGGTAGCAGGTGACATGATGACAGTGTTCGAAACTCAAAATTAGTATGGGCAGAGTTGGGTGGAGATGCGTTTATGCAGACTATTAGGACATCACAATTGAAATAGAAGGAGACACATCAGCAACAAATTAGACTCAGGAAAAGGATTATATTCCAAGTGTATTTTAGTTTCTTTGTTAAGATCGAAGCTACAATGGTGTCCTTGATTGCAATATAATAAGTAGTTTAACAGTTTAGGAATTTTAGGAGTTTCAAGAAGCTTGAGTAGTTACAAACTGCTTTTTTTTATATTTAAGTAAGAGAGAAAGAGAGAAGGAAGGTTCCGAGTCCTAGACCTCTTGGGGATTACATTTTGTTGTTATTTTTCTGATGGGTAAAAGAAAGAAGCAGTAATTTTCCTGCAACTGTTGATGGTGATTCGTGTTTTGTTATGCCATTTTGTGTCCCTTCTTCTCTGAATGAAGTGAAGTAATGCAACAGACGGTCTCTTAATTACATCCATGAGTAAGATTTAATTAACCTTAATTTGTGCTCCTTCACTCCATCTCTTCTCCCTTCACAAATTCTCTTTGAAACTTAAAAGTAGTAGATTCTGTGTTTACATCATATTATTTTTAGTTTCCCCTCTCTTGAAAAACTCCTGATGAAACTTTAAAGTAATAGATCCTGTGTTTACAACATATTATTTCGAGTTTCATCTCTCTCCATGAATTTCCTCTGAAACTTCAAAGTGGTAGATTCTGTGTTTACGACATATTACTTTGAGTTTCCCCTGCAGTTCTTCTTTTCATTCAGATATCAGCAGTGAATGGCATTGTGAAATCTTTTATTATTCCAAATCATTAAGGGTTTTAGAAAACTAGTTTGTAGAGGGATAGAACAAAGAGATCATGATAAAATCATTTCTGTGACACACTTTTAAAATATCTTAAGCACTGATTCCTTTCACAACCAAGGGATTGTCTCTTAAGATACAACATTTTTTGGCGTCGTTTTCGGGGACGAAGGCACAAAGTTATTTTTCCCTGGGTATTGAAATATTTTTCTTGATGGTCAACAAGATTTAGATAAAATTTGGTTGTTTATTATTCAGCTAGCGACTCCACTGATGAAGGTTTCATTAGATGAGGAATTCCGTGGGAAAGAAAATGAGAAAGCACCGTGGAAAATACAAATATCAGAGTTTGAATCTTTTAAAGGAAGTTTTATTTTTTACCATCAGTTTGGTGGTCCATTTTCCCTTACATATCAAGAAGATTGTTTCCTGCTTTATTTTCTCAGAAGATTATAAGGCCCAAAATGTACATTCTTTATTGGAGAAAGAAGATTTTTCTTCCTATTGTATTATTGATCTTGACACAAATTTATCTCCTAAATATGAAAGGAGAGATGATTGTTGCATTACTATTCTTGAAATTAATCTGTCACAGTATGGGCATAAAGGAGAGGATTCATCATCTTTGGGTGATAACATTCTACCTCATAAGCAATCCGCTTCTTTCGAGCTTGGAACCAAGGTGATTTTCAAACCCTTGGTGTGTCCCACAATCCTCCATCAATATCCTTCAAAAGGATTCAAATTTTTGCCAAGTTTTTCTGGAGAGGAGGAAGATATTTCAGCTGAACAACATATCTTGGAATTTGAGTACTTTTTCATTCACTAAATTAGGTTGCTAAACAATGGTTCCAATGTTTGGAAGCAAGTTCAATTAGTTCCTGGCAAGTTTTTCAATATATATTTATTAGATATTGGGGCAAGCGTAAGTCATATGAAAAACACCTTTTGGAATTATATTCTATCCAGAGGCTGAGCAATGAATCAATCGTTGATTTTAATAAGAGGTTTCAAAAAAATTATTTCAACATACCAAAAGAGATTCGGCCTCTTGAAGTTGTAGCTATGGTTTATTATTTGAGGGCTCTCTCTGTTTTCTTGGATTTTTATCTCAAGGAGAGAAAGCCTTGCACTCTAGAGCTGATGTTTCTTTATGCAAAAGAAGTCAAAGATAATGTGTGGGCTTGTAGAAATTTCTCATGTCATGTTGAAAGAACAAGTTTTGTTGAAGACAAGAGGGCCTATCAAGAAAAAATTGGAATTGCTTTACAAGAGAATGCAAATTCAGAGATGAACAAGGATTTTCCAAAGGGGTCAGGGGATTCCTTTATTGCTGAAACACAAGAATTCAAGAATTATGAGGATTCCGGTCATAAATTCGTCGCAACAACTGAACTACATGCTAAAAGCCTGGAATATCATTACAATTTTCATAATTTTAATGATTTTGTGAATAGAGGAGAAACTAGTGGAGCTTCTCAGGTGTGTTTGCGGGAGGGGGAATATGTTTTTAAAGGATTGGCATTATATGAAGAACATTAGCATTATGAAGAAAAAACCTTAGATCTCTCTTTCTGTCCTAAATGTTTATCGGTAGAAAACAACAATCAATATTCTCACATACAACCTCAAATTGTGGAGTCAAACAGTGAAGGAAGCTGCCCTGTTCAAAGAATTCTACATCAGTAAGATGTTCAAGAAAAGGAAGCACCCAAAAGTTTGTCTGATCAGTTCTATGATCCAGTGGCTGACTATATAACATATTTCTTTTGTCAATAACAAGCATTTATGCAAGGGTATGTGCAAAGCTCTGTATCTGGAAAATTTTCATTGTACATCCCTGTTTTGATTTTCAAATTTCCACAATATGGGGGCATTAATTCTAACACACAGATGCTCGGTTGGTGCCATTGGAAGGATAATTTTACCTAATTAAGTTTAGCCATGTATATAGATAGGATTTGTGCATAAATAAGCTCTGAAGTTGAGCATTTTTAGTTGTAGTATTTTCATTTCGGTATTTTCAGTTTAAGAATAAAGGAAGGAGTCCAAAGTGTAGTAGGTCTCTGGAGGTTTTCATACTAGATCATCTTCCATTTGGGGTTGACTCCATGCCCAATAAATTATGTTGATCTACAAGTGCTCTTTGAATCCATGCCCAATAAAGGCTACTGATCTACAAGTGCTCCTTGACTCCATGCCCAATAAAGGCTATTAATCTACAAGTTCTCAACACTTTGCTACCAAAATGTTGTCCCCAATTGGAGCCAGATGTTGTAGCCTAATTCGACTCCGCTAAAAGTCAAGAGAGGCTATGAGAAATTCAAGGTTATTGAGGAAAAATTGTTAAAATTTCAAGAATATGTGTAATATGCTTGAAAGGATAACCACAAGCTCAACGAGGATTCGTCATCACATGTGCACTAGAACCAAAATCAAAGAAGAAACAACATTGGAAGTGTAATCTAAGCCAGAGGAGCAGCAAAGAAAAAAGCGTGTAGGAGGGATCAAGTCAGGCTTATTTGCATGCAGAACAGTTCAAGAGTTGGACTGATGGGCATGTTCAGAACATTACACACCGGTCAGGGTCGAGTCAGGCTCATTCACATTCATAACAGTTCAAGAGCTAGACCGATGGGAATGTTCAAAACATTACACACCGGTCAGGGTTATCTTTCTTCAAAGTTCGAGTACAACGAAGGCTCGTATTCATTGCACCCAGATCCAATGGCAACCCAGGAGCATAAGTTGCACAGGATTTATACTAAGGAGTGCCCCCGCAAGAAGTCTCGTTAAATCCGCTCACCTGTAAATCGATGGCTGACATCAACTGCGGGAACAGTCTCTTCAAATTCCAAAAACCGCTTAAGTGCTCCTGCAAGTGGTTTTAGGTTTCAATAAATAAATTACGCGGTGATGGCTGGAGCCCATGCCCTTTACCTTCAAATCAGAGAGGGCAGAGAAATGGTGTATTTCCCTTAGAAAATTAAGAGTTTTGGAGGAGGTGCAAAGGGAAAAACAGACAGTCACGATCAAAGCACGAAATTGGAGCAGAGAGATGGATGGCCGAGATTAAATTGAAAATAAAAAATCGCACATTTCAAAGGATTGGTGTGGGTGGTAAATGTTAAAATTGCCGAAGTGTGATATGCGATGGCGTGGCAAGGTGACATGGCAAGATGACATGGTAGTGACGTGGTAGTGATGTGGTAAGATGACATGGAAAGCTGATGTGGTAGATGACGTGGCCCCGACCCCACAGATTGTAGTTGATTTATGATGACATGGTAGTGATGTGGCAGAGACGTGGCAAGCTGACGTGGAAGATGATGTGGCCCTGGCCCGCATACTACACATCGCAAGTTTTAAAAGTTAGGTGCAAAGGGTTTGAGTTATAATCACCAAAGTGCGATATGTGATGCGGTGGGGCCCGATCGCAAATCGCAAATCACAAGTTTTAATGAATAAGTGCGGAGGTAAGTGTTAAATTCGCCGAAGTGCGATATGTGATCACGGTGGGACCCGATCGCATATCGCACATCACAATTTTTAAAGGTTAGGTGCTAAAGAAAAGTTAAAAACAATTACATGCAAAGTGCGATGTTGGGAGGATGCAATGTGGTTTCAAAAGTGAACTCCAAAGGTTTTCAAATCCGGAGGTAGGGCATTTCTTGTGTTAAATTGCATTGGAGGAAGAAAGGAGGATTATAATGTAAAGTCGGTGAAACGCCTTGATAATGGGAGAAAGTCTGAACGTGGGCAGAGAGACTCGGGTAAGTGACCCGATGAAAAGCAAAGGAGAAGAGAAGACTAAACACAGCAAGCACGTGCAAAAGAGGCAGAGTCAGGTAGTAGGTGACATGATAACATCGTTCGAAACGCAAAAGAATGTGCAGAGTCGTGTGGAGATGCGTTTATACAGACTGTTAGGACATCACAACCGAAATGGAAGGAGACACATCAGCAAAAAATCAGACTCAGAAAAAGGATTATATTCCAATTTTATTTTGTTTTCTTTGTTAAGATTGAAACTACAATGGTGTCCTCGATTGCAATGTAATAAGTAGTTTAACAGTTTAGGCAGTTTAGGAGTTTCAAGAAGCTCGAGTAGTTACAAATTCTTTTTGTTTGTATTTAAGGAAGAGAGAAAGAGGGAAGCAAGGTTCCGAGTCCTAGACCTCATGGGGATTACATTTTGTACTTCTTTTTCTGATGGGTAAATGAAAGAAGCAGTAAGTTTCCTGCAATTGTTGATGGTCATTCGTGTTTCTTGTTCAATTTTTTGTCCCTTCTTCTTTGAATGAAGTGAAGTAATGTATCAGTTGGGCTCTTAATTACATATGTGAGGAAGAGTTAAATAACCTCAATTTTCACTCCTTCAATCCATCTCTTCTCCCTTCACAAATTCTCTCTGAAAGTTAAATGTAGTAGATTCTGTGTTTACATCACATTATTTTCAAGGTTCCCCTCTCTTCACAAACTCTTGATGAAAATTAAAAGTAATAGATCCTGTGTTTACATCATATTATTTCTAGTTTCCTCTCTCTCTATGAATTTCCTCTGAAACATAAAAGTGGTAGATTATGTGCTTACAACATATTACTTTGAGTTTCCCCTGCAGTTCTTCTTTTCATTCAGATATCAACAATGAATGGAATTATGAAATATTTTATTATTCCATATCATTAAGGGTTTTAGAAAACTAGTCTCCAAAGGGATAGAACAAAGACCTCGTGATAAAATCATTTCTGTGACACACATTTAAAATGTCTTAAGCACTAATTCCTTTCACAACCGAGGGATTGTCTCTTAATATACAACAAGTAGCATCAACTACCTCACCTGAAGTAGCATCCTCCTTCCTCTAGTTTCCTGCAAGAGGAGTCTCCATGGGTTTTCTATTCTCCATGTGGAACTTCCTCAGAATCTCCTTGGCATACTTTCCCTGAGATAGAAATATCTCCCCATATCTTTTCCATATTTCCAAGCCAAGGAAATAGTGCAAGAGCCCCATGTCCTTCATCTCAAACTCTCTTGCAAGATCCTATTTTCAAGAAGTTATGTGTTGCTCATCACTGTCATTATAAGATCATAAACTTAAAGTACAATAATCAAAAGCTTACCATCAACCATAATATGATATAGGTTCACATCTGATTCACTCTTTGTGAAGCCCATCCCGATGAAATAACTTTTTATCTTGGTGTACCAAGAAATAGGTGTTTGCTTCAGCCCATACAATGCTCTCTTGAGTCAGCACACATGCGAATCCCTGTCAAATGTCTCAAAAATTTCTGGCTGCTCAATGTACACTTCTTCCTTAATAAATCCATTGAGAAAGGTTGTCTTTACATCCATCTGATGTATCTTCCACCCCATATGTGCAAAGAGTACAAGGATAGATCTAATCGATGAGTACCTTTCAACTGGTGCAAAAGTCTCCTCATAGTCAATCCCATCTACATGTGAGAATCCTCAGGCTAAAAATCTAGCCTTGTATTTCTCCACACTCCCATCTGCTGCTTGCTTCACCTTGTAGATCCACTTAGATCCAACCACTGACTTCCCCACTGGTCTTGGGACCACTTCCCATGCACTGTTTCTGATAAGGGAGTCATACTTATCAACCATGGCATCAATCCATGTTGGTTGTTGCACTGCTTCCTCAAATGAGGATGGTTCTGTCATAGTACACTCACTCATAAGATCCATGTATCCAGTGTACTTGTCTGGGGATCTGCTCTGCCTACGCTGTGATGTAGGTGCACCTACATGCTCTGTCATGTCTAGCATCAATCTGTTAGCCTCTCTAGTGTGCTTCCTACCATTTATGGTGGATGGCTCTACATGAGTGGTTTCTACCACTCCATGATCCTCTGCTTGTGGCTGCTCCACATCCTAAGGTTCATCCTTTGGAACTAAGAGTTCCTCATCTGCATGCAAGTCAAGATCCCTCTCAAGGGACAATCGCATGGCTTTTTCCTCATCAAATTGAACATCTCTCTTGACAACTGTCATCCTGTTAGCCAACAAATACACCCAATAGTTGTGCGGAGTATAAGTGTACCCCACAAATATCCCAAACTTTGTTGCTGGTTCTAACTTCTTCTTGGCATATTTGGTCACATGGAAATAGACGGATGAGCCAAAAATTTTAAAATATTAAACATCTGGTTTCTTACCTGAAAAATCCTCCTCTCGTGTACTCATGCCAAATATCCGATGAGGACTACGGTTCTGCAAAAATAATGTTGTGTTGCATGCCTCTGCCCACAGATGAAACGGTAGGCCCTGATCATGTAACATAGCTCGTTTTTCTCCCACAATTATTCTGTTATTTATTTCTGCAACCCCATTCTATTGTGGGTTATGAGGTGCAATAAATTCTATCTGAATTCCTTCTTTGGCACAAAATTTATTGAATTCATTAGAGATATACTCACCACCAATGTTGCTCCTTAGAGCCTTCACCTTCATCCTTGTATCTTTCTCTACTAGTGATTTAAACTCAAAAAACTTGGAGAACGTCTAATATTTCTTCTACAGAAAGAAGATCCAACACTTTCTAGAAAAATCATCAACAAAAATCACATAATACCTACGCTTTATTGTGGAAGGTGTAGAGAATGGTCCACACACATCTGATTGAACTCTCTCAAGGATTTTCGTTGCTTGGTTCTCCTTCTCATGAAAAGTTACTTTAGTATAATTTCCCATGGTAGATCCCTTGCATGTGTCTATCCGCGTAGGAGAACCCTTTGGAAGACCTGTAGAAATATACTGCATGATCCTCACATAATTGTGGTGTAGATGACCCAATATCCTATGTCATAACTCACCTATATCTCGACTCCCCACCTCCCATGATTTACTTCTCAATGTTTTGTAGCCATATACATCAAGTTTGTAGAGGTTCTTCACACAAACCCCAATATTCTTTACCTGTCTCGCAGCCTTGTGACGAAGGAACACCTTTCCTTCATTGAAATCCACATCATATCCAAGATCCTCCAACATAATAACTGAAACTAAATTCTTTTTCAAGCCTAGTACATGCATGACATATTTTAATATGAAATGTTTACCTGTCTGTATCTGGAAATTAATTGTACCAATCCTGGTAGTGCTATACCTCCCGTAATCACCCATGTCGATGTGAATCTGAAGATCCTTATCCTCCAAGCTACTAACGAGTTCTTTGTTTCCTATCATGTGGAAATATGCTCCACTATCCAAGTACCACATAGATTCCATCACAGTTGATGCCATGCATGCCATGAGAGAGAAGTCCAACTCAAACTGTGAGGCAAAAGCTTCACCCGCTGCAGCTCTCGGAGCCTTCTTCTTGTTCTTCTTATTTTGTGGAAAATTTGTGGCATAGTGTCCATGATCATGAGAGTGAAAACATTTCACCTTTGACATGTCACGCTTCTTGCCTTCTTTTCCATCTCATATTTGGAATGGAAATTCTTCCCCTTACCCTTCTTTTCCTTACCAGCCAAGGCACAATTTTCTTCATCATCAGTCTTGGATGAGGATCCATCACTGGTATTATGTCGAAACTCTTCTTGTACCAAATATGACCATAGTTGCTCCCAATTCGATAAATTCTCCCTCCCATTCACAGAGTCCTGGTAATTATGCCAGCTCTTGGGAAGGCCTAGAAGTGTTATTCTCACCAATTCATCATCAGATACAGTAATCCCAACACTTCCAATCTCATCTCGACATGGAGTGAACTTGGTCAAGTATTTCTGGATTGTGTCATCCTTCTCCATTTTGATTTTCCTGAGCTTGTATTTGAGTGCCAATTTTATGTGGTCACCGCTGCTTTGAAACAGATCTTTCAAGGCCTTCCACATATAATATGGAGTTTCGTTTCCATGGAGACTCGAGAAAATATGACATCGAACTCCCTCTAATAAGATCCTCCTCGCCTTTGCTACCTTCTTCTACCATGCATCAAGAAGTTGGGCATCTACTGCTGCGGGCTTGGGAATATTATTATCTATGAATTCCTTCAACCTATTATCCTCTAACACTTCCTCCATCTCGTCCTTCCATGCAATATAATTTGAACTGCCCTCGAGTGCATATTAGAGTCTCAAGCCATTGAAAGACATCTTGATCCGCTTCTAGCTCCAAAGAAAGTATCTGCAAATTTGAATATTTTTCAACACAAACTCAATTTATTCTCCACTATTGTGATTCCTGGCACTCCAATACCATGAATAAATTACACCAATGGATTCAATACAATCATGAAATGTACTAAAACAAGATATTTAATCCTTCTACAACATTTGCGAAATATATATCATGATCAGTCAATCACATGCAAGTAAGAGAAAGAAGTAAATCAATCGCGCAACACAAGATTTTCCTAGGGAAAGCAAATTCTCAAAACCCCTCCATCGTTATTGTATAATAAACCAAGGAATCATGAAACAATACAATGCATGTGTGCTCACAAGAACCTCATACACTCTACCAATTGTCTCACACTGATATAGGCAAAATTGGACCAATACATAGTCAATTTCCTACCCACCTTCAGCTTGCCTTTCTCAAGGAATCCCTAGGCAAAATAATGGGCCTATAATTAAGAATTCCAACCTTCCTTGACTGCGCAATCCATCATGGGCTTCCTATGGCTTTAAAACTGCACCTGGGAAATTTGCTAATAATACAACTAATAGTTTACTTACCTTTAACCTTTGTCTCAACTGGGTCATCATCAGAATTGACATGCATGCAAATATTAATAGTGAATCATCAGTTAATTTTTTTATCACTACCTGTGAATTAAATCTATTTTAATTCAATTGATCTTCCACTAGCTCATTAATCAGTTAGGACTAGTTAAACTTATTTTAACTCAACTAATTTGAGTTAACTGATTGCACTCACACCACACTAGTGCTACAACTACAACTGGACCCTGTAAATAATAGAATCACTCTACATTCCTATCCTTTGACACTTAACTCGAAATTATTGAGCTAACTAAATCTATCACATTTAGTTAACTATTACAATTTTTATGAGATAAGATTACAATTTATTTTCCAATTTATTTAAAAATTGGTCGCCCACATTAGCACTAATGTGTCACTTGAATTTCTCACTCATGTGTGACGTGGAATCCCACACTATTATGTGGTGCATTTTCTTGTTGAATTTCAACAGACACAGGGATTTCTTAACACAAGGATCATATTTTTCATCGAAACATCATTAACCAAAAGATGTAACTAAGACAAGGAAGAAGGATAGAGAGTTAGTCAAATGTTGCAATGTCACAAAGTACTTTTCTATTTTTTTGTGTTCCCTTTTGAGACAGCAGAGCATCTTTATGCAAGATATTACTGATAAAACAAAAATAAGATATGACAAGAGAGACTAAAGAGAACAAGCATGGGATGAGTGAAAGAGAGGGAAAACTAGGATGTAGCTAATCCTACTCCTAACCTAACAGCTAGGAGGTCGGGGTCATGTATAATGAAATTTCCAATGAAGCCACCGTAGTTTTTCTTGGCCTGCATCCACAAAAACACGAACAATTAAAACATATATAAAGTAATGTGCAACCAAAAAGATAAGAACTTGAATAACTTGCAAAAAAATTTGGAGGTATTTCCTGTTAGCAGAAATATAGGCCATAGCCTCTATTTTTATCCAGTTTAAATTCGTAATCTTTCGATGAGAACCATCATTCAAAAAACCTCAGAAGCTTCTCACAGATGTGTCTCCATCTACACTGAACTCCTTAACAAGCGGAAGAAAAGATCAAAACTTGTTATTTGCTACATAGTTTTACAGGTAAGATTGTTCAAACCATTCAATGATTGGATCGTAAAATTCATGATATTCCTCTTGAAAACCATGAAATACTTGAGAAGATGATTTTTCAATTAGAGACATAGGATTAGGATGAGAATATTGTGAGGGAAAATATATATGATCATATTCAGCAGTCATGTCATGACAGTGAGGACCTGAGATAATCATCAGTGAAGGTTGAAGTGCATCAACAGCTCGACAAGTATCCGAATAGTAAAATGTTGAACCAGTGATATCAAAGGATGTGAAACAACAGTCATTGGATGTGTTTATGGGAAAATTATTAGTTGAATGACATTCATCAGAGATAGAATAATTATCAGATGGGTTGATTAAAGCATCATATTCCCAGTTTGTAATTAACAAAGATAAATTGATTTGAACATCCTTGTGAATGCTCTGACAATCTAACCAACTTCCTCACAAGCCAAATGTGACAAACCATTTTCCTGTAACTAGTGAAAAACTATACAAGCATCGTAATCATCAAAATAATTTAAAAGGGATGCCAGCACAACAAACACATATACTATTCAAGACATAGTGAACGAAGAAGAATTTGATTCACATGATAACTCATGCATGCATTATCACTCAAGAGGATTTCATGTGTGATGAAGGGAAATATTTACAATACAACATTCACAAGAAAAACCAAAAGTTGGCTATTCAGAAATGAATCTGATAGGCATGATCCCTTTGGCCAAATATAGTCTTTGAAATGATCAACTTTAAAATCCCATGACATTATGAGAGATATACATTCCAAACCCAAGTTTGATACAAGATATTTACATGAAGATGAATCAACTAAAGAAGATTCTTGAATCCGATAAGAATTAAAGTATTGAAAGTTTTAAAAATTATATATGAAATACCAAACAATTTTCAAAAATAAATTTACATTGACTGAAACCATGCAAAGATAAGGACTGTGCGAAATATAATAGATTTGACTTAGTTTACCAAAGTCGTGAGATCTCGACATAACCATAAACGGAAGTTGAAGTGCCTCGAATTCCTTACAAGTTCGAGAATTTTCAAGGATTGTAAAATTGGATTTTGAAGATTAAAATAAATCGTGCATGGTGTGAGGATAGTTTCTACCACTGGTTTCAATAATACCACTACTCACGGGATGGCATCCATTTTTGTCACTTATTTGACCGTATTTTTACACTTCAACAACCAGATTACTTGAGTCGAAAGATTATTCTGATCGCAAATTGGAAGATGCATTATTAATCGGGGAAATTTCGTGAGAAAGCTAATTTGAAGAGTTGTATCCATGCAAGAGAAGATATGATGAGGGATGGGAAGAGTATTCAATGATTTGATTGTTTTCATTTGCGTCATGGATACTCTCACCACCTTGTTCCATTTGTGAAGTTAACTCGTCAGATGAAGGACTTGAAGAGCATGGAGTATCTCTGTCGCAAGTAGATGCATCACAAACAATAGAGCACAAGGGATAGTGAGATGAAGAGGAAGTTTTGATAAGTACATCTTCGTTGACCAAATCAGATTTTGGATCTAATTTAAAATCTTCATGAGAAACCAAAATATCAATTGATGCACCTGGGAATTCATGATCACATACACCATAAAAGTCATCATTAGCACAATTATTTTTTCCCAAGACTATGGATTGATTGACAGAATTGATTTCATTTGATTCACTACTGAGATTAGCAGATTTAAAATCATCCAAGAATGGAAGCACATCATATTCACATGGAGGATTTTGGAAATAGAATAAATATTGAAAGCATCTTCACCTTCCTACTCCTCTACCTGTGTAATGTGACTGCTTTATATCTGATCGAAATTTGAACCAACAACACAAACACCAAGAGAGTGTGAAAAACTAGATGGTGGAACAGATGGCTCAAGCAGATCATGGTACAAAGTGTCATGGCATGTAGATGATACAGGATAAAATAAATCCAAATCAAATTTGAGACTAAAATTATGAACAGTAACATCTTTTTTTTTTCTAAGTTAGAGTAATCTATTAATTAATGGAACATATGGTACATCTGGCCGAAGCCATGACTGTGCCTACCAGGAGGCAATTTTAACAGACAGAGACTGATATTGGGCTGCCCATCTGGAGGGAAACCAGCCTTACAAACCATAGCCTGAAAAAATCCCACGCAGGGGATCGAACTGAAATTTTTTTGACTGAACAATGGACACATATTCATTTCATATCTGTAGCACTGGACTCTAACAGTACTGGACCGCTGTAGAGTCGGAGCATGGACAATTACAAAAAATGGAACAGAGATGGAGTAAACATTAAAGCGACCAAGCATTCCCTCAGAGAGGGCAGTGAAAAAACAAAAATGACAGGGGGGGAGGAACAAGTTACTCATCCGGCGCAACTTCCTCAATCTTGCAACTGAAGTCTTCTGGGTCACCTTGGGCATGGGAGCAAGCGGCCGCTGTGTGAACAACAGGCGGAGGTGGACCCTGAACGACCCCAGCTGCAACCTGCAAAGACTCCCTGTTCTCATAAGGCGGACCCCTCATATCCTGCTGCATTACGTCCACATGAGCGCTGTCATCCGGAGCGTGCTCGTCTGGCGGAGGCTCAGGCACGGGCGCCTCCAGGAAGACGACAGAGATGGCCACGGTGACACATGGTCTGTTGAGAGCACAGTCGAAAGAGAAGAGGGCCGTGTGGGACTGAGCCGGCAGAGCGTCTCCAGAAGGCGAGTCCAGCCGTCGTCCAGAACGAAGCAGGTGCCCATGAAGGAGACGAGGGAGGCTGCCAGAGGGCACTGAAGAATTCGACGGAGAGGAGGAAAAGGATGACGAGTGCCTTCTGGCCGAACGAGAGGACCCCCTCCGGCACCGCATCCTCTGCCTAAGTCTTGGCATATTTGCAATTGAACAGAAGCTGGAGTGCTGAGGCGAATGAGTGATGACGAGATTCCGCTCAGGAGGAGAGCCGAGAACCACAGTTGCAGACAAGCATGAACCTGCAATTGAGATGTGGAAATTGTCCACGGGCACCAAACAACAGGTTCTGTCAAGAGCGGGATTACAACTTGAATGCATTGGCGAAGGGGCGGGCGACTCCATGGTATTTAACAAACCGAGTCTGCAACCTTCCAACCTCTGCAATGAATGTTCAAGCCTGAAAAACGTATGTGAAATGTGGTTGCAGCAGTCGAGGCTACCTCGATAACCATTTAGAGTGATGTGAATCGGCTCCATATCAACGCATTTAAGATCCAGCACGGGTATTAACTGCGATCAGGTGGGCGCCGAGGTTCCAAGAGGGAAGGCATGTGGCCTCCCGTCCTAACTCCTTGCGTCCCATCGCTCCCACTGTCGACACTTGCACCCACATCCGGGGATGAACAGTAACATCATCTCGCAGAATGGAGGAGTTATTATTCATCATAGGCTTCATGAGCCAATATGGAATTTCCTCCATTAAATCTGAATCATGAAAAGTGGAAGAAGAATGACAAGATGGAATAGGAACTGATTTCCCAACTTTACAATCACTGCAAGGAGGCACCCACATCAGGATTGGAAAAGGAGGAGGACAAGGAACAAAAGGAATAATAGGTTCCTCCTTTGAAACTAGAGGTTTCTCATGATTCACAAGAGTTGGGGAAGTGAAAACACCGAGAGGTTTAGATTCAAACTGATTCAAAGAAATTCAAACCAAATATTCAAAATTTTGCTTACTGAAATCTTGATCGATATCTTCTTCAAAAAACTCATAACATAAATGAAGGAATCTAATAGAAAAACCCTCAATTGATTCATCAGTCTCCATTCTAATTCGATTGATTATTTTGTGAGAATTATGGTAATCATTCCCATCAAATTCTTGATTAATCTCCTTAATAAATTGACGAATAGAATGAATGGAAGCATATGGTAAGGTATGCCACCAATGCTTAACAAGACCTTCAAGAGTGATGGTGAATAGAATACACATAAAATATTCATCACCGATTTCGAAATATTTACAAAACCCAATAAAATATTCTATGTGTTTGGATAAAAACATACCACCCTTTCCATTAAAATTGAATTGAAACAATGTATGACCAAGTTCTGTGGAGATTGAAATTTTACCAGGAGGTAGGTTATAAAAACACTCTGGGATTATGATTTGGGAAAGAGACATTTATGATAGGAGATTCAAAACACACTCAACGGACATAGCTTGTCATCTATCCCTCCTTCTAGCACCATTGTTTATGGTGTTGGAAATCTGTCAGCCAAGGGGTATCTCCGATGTGAAGTCCCAATTATACCTCACACATTTTTGAATAGGAGCCCCATCTAGAATATCGGCCTGGTTTCAATTTATTCTTATAGATTTTCCTTGGCTCTAACAGTTAGCAAGAGAGAGGAACGCATGTGTGCCTTTGAAAATCAAGAAGGTGTGCCTGGTGAGCGTTTGGTTGCAGGTGTGTTAAAGTTCTTCTACTGCAGGGAGAAACAGTAAAGTGGGCATCTAAGAGAGAGGTAAGAGTACCAGTCTAGTAGAGACACACACAATCAATAAGTACCTATTTAACATCCAGTATAATAGTCCACAAGAGATCTGATGGTCATTACAACCAATTAATGAGAAAAATTTGTCTAGTGTCCTACGAAATAGTCTGTAAGGATGGGAAAAAAATAACAACCATTACATAACATTCTCAATAATATGATCACTAAAATAATTTAAATAGTTCAACTACTTTAACGGAGCTGAAAGAAAACATGAAATACAAACCTCCACATAATAGTCTTACAATTATTCATAATCCGTGCATGAAGAACATGTTGGCCATGAAGGCTTTCATTGTTACATAAAATTTCCAAGACACATGTATACAATGAGCATCACTAGCTCAAATAATGGAGTGTTGGAGCCACTCCTTGCTCCCAAAAATAACTAGTATGTCTCTCTAATGACTTGCGGGAGGATCCAAGGTGAAAAAGTCCTTTACTCATACAATGAGGGTGTATATATAACCAAGAGTTATGCTTCACCTTCCTTGTGACTCTTTGACTACACTCATGACCTTTTGACTTCCTCTGAATTTTCGCCTTTACATGACTCTTCCTAGTTTGAATGTGTCCTCTGGATTTCCACTTTACAAAACATTTTGAATAGGTAATTACATAATCCACAATAATGGCGTGGTATATGATAACCTGTGAATGACACTGATGACATGGACTTCATGTTGATGTAATAGTGCTAAGTTTTCCTTCTTGTTGCTTCTTTCTTTGTGTCTTCTTGAAAATATGGTACATGTTCTTCTTCCTCCTCCTCCTTATGAATTTAAGATGAGGATTCTTCCATGTGATCTTGATCCTAATATTTTTTATAGTCTGGTGTTCCTTCGTCTTCTAGCCTGATAATCATATTATCTGTTCAACTCCATATGTGTCTTCTAGCATGTCCTTATTCTCCATCTCCTTATTCATCATCTTTCCATAGTCTGCTAGAGTACTTGCATCTACAATGCACTCATAACAAGAAGACATCATTCTGATAAACCCGTAGTCTAATATGGTGCAAATTGATCTACTGTTTGAGCTAGAACTGGGTGACAGGCTAGGAAAGAGGCTCAGTAACCGCACAATTTCAGAAATCAGGCAGTCACAATTGAATATTGAGGCTTGAGACAGCGCAATGGGTAGTTCAGACTAGACTGAGGAAGAATATTGAGCATTTTAGGAGCTCAGTGAGCTAGGCTACAGGGTTTTGCACTATTTGAGTCAACTGCAAAATTCTGGGAGGAAAAGCAAACCTGGTGATTGCACAGTTGCGCAACTCAAGAGCTCAAGGGTTGGGTTTGAGGTTTGAGACTGCGCAATGTGCAATTCAGGCCTATTTGGAGGGAATTATTGTGCAATTTTGGAGGCCAAGGCCTAAGATTAAGCACTGGAATTACAAAATGTACAATACTATAAGGATAGGAGTTCATATGATTTCAGATTTGTGTTGTTAAGGAGCTCAAGGGTGAGGCTTGAGGACTGATACTGTGCAATGCACGGTGCTAACCTTGCTTGAGAGAAATATTGTGCAGTTATGGGACTCATGGGTTGGGCTTGGGCACCGAGGTTGCGAAATGTGCAGTTCTGGGAGGCAAAGATTGTGTAATGCCAAGATACAAGGTTGCTTCTTGAAGGTTTATATTGCGCAATGCGCAGTTTAGGAGGGTTGGATAAGGCTAGGTTGATTGGTTATGAAGTTTTCCAAATTTGACTAAGTGTGGGATATGTGCAACTAATGTGAACAATGACAAGAATTGATTGTTATCACACACTTGAAAGAATTTGATGACAAAACAACATAGATCATCCAAAATATGTTAACAACATATGTCCCTCAATGTGACAACTTTGTGACAACTTTACGACAAGTGTGATGATAAAGGTACACTTTGCGATAACCGTGATGACACTTGTGCGACAATGTCTAAATTTTTTGGGATGAGTGTGATTTATCTTTACATGGTTAGACCAACTCATTTACACAAAGATAACCCCTTGAAAACACTAGAACGAGCATACGTACATTGTGCGACATATAACATGTGAAAAAACGACAATTGCTAAAGTGCGAATGACTCTTTTGATATGTGAATGATAGTGAAAGTAACATGTGCCATCAAGAAGATAACATGAAAGAGACACTAATTAGAGTGAAAGGAAGTGAAAGAGAAAACCGAAAACATGAAAATGACACTCGCAAAAATAAAGGTGTGCGGAAGCGAAAATTTACAAAACTCACTGAAATGGAAGTACAAACGCAACTATAATATAAGAAACTTGTATTTGTTAGTGTGCACTGACTTTCAACATGGATTGGACATCACAAAGGAAATTTTTTTATGGAATGTGTTATGCTTGAACAAGATTGCATGAAAGAATGTTCCCATGCACTTGTTAAAATCTGAGCATGTGTGAGAAAGTGAATTCGACACTTCCAATACAAGAAGGGAGCTCAAAAATCATCAGATGACAAAGAAGTGACTACGAAACAACCGATCACAAGATCTAGAATACGCTCCAAAATTCGAGTGTACGCAAAATTTTGGAGGGTGTTTTTTGCAACGAAAACACTTCCATTATCACTCTCCCTTATACCTCCCTCATCTCCATTGAAACACATGATCAACTATTTACTTACAAAGCCCTCTATTATATTTAGTTTATAATTCTTTTAACATTTTTGTATTATAATGTGATTTATTTATAATTTATTTTGTCTTCTTTTTATTTCATTTTATGTGTTTTATACATTATTTAATATTTAATTTAAATTTATTTCTTTTTTATATTCTTCAAATTTTAAATTCAATAAAATCAATAAATAGTGTATTAAAATAGGAACTTAATATAAGTGCCCAAAATTTTGTCAACATTATAATTTCTAGCATTTTCAATATCTCAGAACTCAGAGTTTGGAGGGTTATATATTGAGTTGTATTTGGAAAAATGAGGCCTAGGATGGCTCGTTGGAAATATAAAATCATGGAGAATAATTTGGAGGCATTAAATCATGCAGATTTGGTTATTTACTATGCCTAAAATTTAGCAGAAGAGAAGGCTATGAAATTATAACAAAAATAAATTTGGAAATTTTCCTTGAGACATCTTTTATTGGCCAAAACTTTTGTTTTTACAAATTAGTTTGAAGACTGGCTTCTTGAGCTAAAGAATGCTTGACAAAGATCAACGAGAAGCACATTTTTATTTTATTTTATTCACTTAATTAGATTTTAATTTGAGAATTTGTTGTCTCAAATTTTTCCCTGAATTTAAATGTACAAATTTGATTGGTTGTAATTTTCATTTAGAATCATTTTTGGTAGGTATCTATTGGAGAGGATGAAGTTATGGTATCTTGGATAAATTTTATTGCACCAACAAAGGATAAAAAGAGGATTTGTGGCTCCAAAATAGATGGACCATAACTACCTCTCCATTGTTTTATTCATTTTGTAAATTATAAATATGAGTTTGAAGCATGAGGAGTGGGTTCCTCTTTTCTGAAAAATTGGTAGCTTTTTGTACTTTTGTGAGCATTCTCATTGTAGCTTAAGAGGAATACTCAGATATGAGTATATGGAGATTTGTTTTTCAATATCTAGAATGTCTTTTCTAGGTAGAGCTTGCACTTTTACAACTCTTGTATCTGTTGGTGGAGCTCATGATTTTGAAAGGAATGTTGGATATCTACTTGTAAAATAGAGCAATGGGAAGTAGGTTTTATCAATTTGAATTTGCAAGTAATTTTATTTGTTAATTCAAATTTAATTATTTTCAATGGTGGATCTATTTCATATTTTTCAATTTTTTTTTATATGAAAATGGTTTTATTCGAGGTCAAATATCTGATATAATGCTTTTTAAAGATCAGTTATATATTTTCAAATTTCTCTTATACTTGATTAAATTTATGAGTAATTATTTAATCATTTTTTTATTATTATCTAAAATAGATTTAATAGTCGTTGAATTGTATGAACAATTTCTATTTTTTGATGGCTTATCTTTATTATTATAATCTCTAAAACAGAGCATCCATGGCACTTAAAATATCAATTGTTAGAATTTTTTCAGTAGTTTTATATTAATCATTCAAAGCATATAAAATCCCCATTTTTTTAATCACTCTATTTTTTATTTGAATATATATATATATATATATATATATATATATATATATGTATATATATATATATATATATATATATATATATATATATATATATACATATGATATATATATATATATATATATATAATTCAATCAGGATAAGATTGATTAATTTTCTTTCTATTATTGACATTTTACCTTAAGTATATTTTCATTGTATTAAAATCCAAATGCATTGAAAAGTTTCCTTGCATAGGAAGAAATTATAATGTCACACTTGGTTGAGCCATAATTGACTTGAGGATTTCTTTCATGCAAGCTTCAAGTAAGGAAATAATTGATATCTCTTCCACTTGTTTGATTACTTAATTCAAGAACATCAAAGTGAAAAGTGGCAAGGAGAGAGTGAGGGGCCAACTAATTCTGAAGATGAAACTAAAAATTAGTGTCATTTAAAAAGATAAAATTAATCAAGACATAACTGATGTGCCAAATGTTGATGAACTCATTTTTGGCCATCAACACATCTCTGATAGTAAATTGAGATAGAACTTGATTCTAATATATATAGACATAAAAATTACCACAATTACCCTATTGTGATTTAAAGAAAATGAATCATTTATGTCCCATTTTGACAAGGTTTCAAAGTTGGTTGGTGAATAAATTCAACTACATAGCTTAGTGAAATTGTTTATAGGACAATATTCCCATTAGTTGGATACACATACACCTCAAATACATACATGGACTACAACAATAGTGTATTTTTTTGAATCAATTGATGGGAAAACACTTTCAGTTGTAGCCAACATAGTCATGTTCAAGCTAGGGTTCGACCCTCTAAGCCAGATAGAGGATTGTGAAACATAATGGAAGAGAATATGTTATTATGATGAAAAAGTGCACCCTCATATGTTCCCAATGACTTTGGATAACATGTGATACAAGTGATATATGATTGGAGAAGAAAGAAGAGAAAATTTTACATGAAAATAAGTCAAACAAAATTTTATTAAATAATTTTTCTCCATCCCAACAAAACACAACCTAAAGGAAGCAGTCTAAGAAATTAGAGATTGCATAGAAAAACCAAGTAATAAAACCACCCAAGAGAAGGGAAAGTCACAAGAAAATATAGGATTGACCTCAACTTGCAATTTTTCGTCATGCCATGAGGAAAGTACTTAGATAATGCATTGCATCAAGATGTGAAATGTTTTTTTTCTTGGAAAAATATTTAGATGGATAAATTATCATCCAAATGTGATGAAACAAGTGAATTCTATCTGAAAATCGACCAAGAAAATCGACTAGGAATAACAAGAGAAGATCAAATTCTCTTCATCTTATAACAAAGTTCACAAAGGAGAAAGAAAACTAGAAAAATAAAAATATTAGGAGTTGATGGATGCAAATATAAAGTATATACAAGTTAATATTTCAAATCATGGACAACCTAAAATGTATATGTAAGTGACTATTAGATAGAAATGCAAACTAGTAAATTAGTCAACGTACTAAAAAAATATCAAAATTTATTTTCCATAGATTATAAATATTTTAAATATTTGGTAAAAGAGATGTGGGAAATGATGTCATACTTAATGGAAATGGCAAAAAATTTAAAGAAAAGACCACATAAACTGACACACAAATGGAAATAAATTGTACAAGAAAGGGATTAATAGAATGCTAGCAACTAGAATCAAATTATCCTATTGATGTATTGGAATGGGAAATCCTAATGGTGGTACAACTAAAACACATGATCCCAAAAATATACAAATTTAGGTCAAGTTTTGAAGGATAAAAAAAGTTACACATACCAATGCCTTTCCTACTCACTTTATAGATGAAATTATAAACGAAGTAGTTCATTGCAAATTCCATTCTTTTACTGATCCAAATTGGATCATTATATTTTTTTTCATCCATATTCATGATTTTAGTGTGGAGAAAGTGGGGGAAACATCTCATATGACTAATTTTATCCATGGGACCCAATTTGGAAAATTAGGGTTTGAAACCTTCCCAGAGCATTTTGAGACATCAAAGTGATGTTTTATGGGGGTAAAATTTTCCACTTTAGTGCAACAACTTTTTCCTAATATTCTACGCACATATACCTTTCCAATGGCACAATAATCACCTCAATCAAATTCTATATGTAATTGTTATGCCACTTGGAATTTGACCTTCTTGTTTTCACCACCATAATTCAAGAGGATGTCATGTCAGCCCCCATTGTTCATGGAAAAATGGACTAGCCACAAGATTATGATGAAGAAGACTCTAAAAGGGTCTATATTGTAACTTTGGTTAAGAGTTGATGGATTTGAACCTAAATACTAGTAGGCTATCGAGTTTCTTTATAACTAGGACACTAAGATGAAAATGGGTTCCATTTTTTTCAAGTGAATTTGTTCCGTAGATGAGAAAAATAGTTGAGAGGGATAGGCAGAGAGAACATGAAGAGGATTTGTGCACTATATTGGAAATATGTTGTCATTTATTTCAACAAGTGGTAGTAGTTGACATACAGAGGCACAGGTGTCAAATAAATACCTCATAGAGTAGGTTTCAGGCACACAAGAAGGGCAAAGGATATAAAATGGTGCAAAGGCTTTAGAGCCAGTTTTGGAGCACAAGACCCTCTTAGAAGTAGGTTTAACCCACCCAGATGGATATATCTCTAAAATATATTTACAGTGGTATGTAGAAGTCCTAAAATTTCCTCCTAGATCAAGAGATAGAGTTAGTCAAAGTTGGTGATCCCAAGATCAAGATAACATAGTTAGAGGAGGTTGTATGAGCTTTGGCGCGCAACCAAAGTTGACACAAGTTACAAACCTAGCGGTGAAGTTGCCAAACAATGGATTGGGCTCACATGGAAGCGACAAGATTAGTGGGAAGCATTTCTATTTGGCAAGAGGATCTCGCCTGACAACCTTACCCCAGTGATATAGTTTTGGTGCACAAAAAAAATGCATAGGGTGGAAAACGTCGAGACACAACAAAAGCGTCATCCAATGGGAAGAGGCTAGAAGGCTCCCACATTTAAATCTAAACCTATTGAGGGATATCTTAGAGGGAAAACAAAGCGGCAATGAAACAAGGAACCAACCTGTTGAAAATATATGAAAAATAAAGGAAATGGTCAACAAGCCTGAAAACCAATTAACAAATAAATTGCTCATATAACAGGTCTCTGGGACCACCCTTAAGGGAAAATAATAGGAGGTTGACACATGGAATTCATTTTTGGTATTTTTGGGCACCCTAATGGCCCATGTATGAGTGACATGTGTCATCACTCAAAAGTTGACATGTGGTAGGTGTGATGTCATACTGGAGGCATGGAGCCTGGAAATTGATTTACAATTCATAAAAGGAAGGCATCAGGATAAGCGTTTGTCGGGAAACGTTGGAAAGTTGACAAAGCGATATCCAATCAGAAAGGTGTCGGGAGGACCTCGTAGTACAACTAAGACCACAAGGCCCATCCTAGTGGTTTATTTTTGTGTGTGCCAAGTAGCAGGGCAACGGGACATCGAGGAAGAACTCAACGAAAAATAAGAATGAGGTCAGGCAATCCCCACGGGACACGCTGACCTGACGACATGACTTTGGCGGGTTTGTAAAGGGTGAAAAAAAGAATTTTTGAGATAGAGGGGGTTACGAGGTAAGCCCTGAATCCTAGTCATTTCGCATAGAAATGAACCAATGGTGCAGAGTCGTTAACACAGGGAACAAGGCCTCCGACAACACTGGGGCATAAAGGGCTTAGCGCCCAAATAATTGGAAAATTGTCGCAGAGACTAGATGTTTGGTTGTGCCACGTAGAAACAAAACCAATGGTGCAAAGCCATTTGAAAATGAAATAAGCTCGTGAATGGCTCCAACAGGCTAAGCACCTGGAGCATAAGTCGTTGGTCACAAAGACCTGGTCTTATGGAGAAAAAGTAGGTAAAGGTGCCTGGGAAGAGGGCCTAAAGGAAAAATTAGGCGGAACTATCATTTTGGTAGTGAAATTGGAAATTAATCCAAATTAAATGCAGATAAAAATAACAGGCGCACTCTTAAGTCCTGTACAAAAAACATAATGACTAAAAAAATTAAAATAAACGGAATTCAACTAGAAGAAAAGTTTGGTTAAGGTCCTAGAACTTGGTGAACATGTACAAAGGACATAAATGCATAGGTCAAAGGAAAAAATAAGAATGCATGTAGTAAAAATAAAATAAACATATCCAAAGTTAGCAAAAGAAAAAATTATAAAATCATGCCTAATCAAGCACAACAGCAATGGAAAACACTATTAAGAGTATGGTTTTTCAGATAGATATTTTGTTGCAGGGAGGTATTGGTCATCTTTTTGTGGTGAATTTTGAGTGGTGGTTGAAGTAAAATTATTTTTGAGAAGCATAGAATGCATTCATTGTCTCTATTATGAAAGTGAATGAAAGATGAACTAGTGAGTTTCAAACCAAGTTGTAGCTTGCAAATCATGGGTTGGTGTGCCTTCCAATGGGTGCTAGAAAATACTTGGGGTTGTAGATCCATTCAATTATAGCTAATAAATCAGGGAGTTGTAGCTTCTTGCTGGTTGTAGCCATATAAATTGTAATAACAAGTTGTAGTTTTCCCTATGAATGAATTGAAGAGCAGGTTTATTAGTTAATTGTTCTTGTGTGTTCCATTGTGATTGTTGAAATTAATCTATGTTATTGTTATTTAAGTTATTTTCTGAAGCATTTAATGATGTGCACAAAGTAAAAGATAATTTTAAATTGGTAAAATTTCTACAATATTGATTCAACCCCCGTCTCAGTATTTTCCTGGTTTCCAATAATTGGTATCAGAACAGGTTACTTCAAAACAATTTAACAGCTGGAAGATATATCAAGGACCATGGAAAACTAGGAAGCAGGTCATACCAACAAGGCACCTATGTTCAATGGAACAAACTACGTGTTTTGGAAATTGAGGATGAAGACCTACATTCAATCACTTAGAGCTGATGTGTGGGATGTTGTTAAAGAAACATATCAAAGACCTCGAGTAGTGGTTTTCAAAGATCAAAAGTTGGAGTTCACATGCAATTCTAAAGAAATGAATTCCATTCTTGCTAACCTACCTAAATCAAATCTTGTCAAGGTAATGGATTTCACATATTCAAAAGCTATCTACGATAAGATGAGTAGTTGTTATGAAGGAGATATCAAGGTATAGAGAGCTAAAATCCAAGGTTATATGATGAAATTTTAATCTTTGACAATTCATAATGATGAAGATATTACCTCTTGTGAACACCATAAGAGGTCTTGATGAGAAGCTAGAAGAAACCATGGTAGTACTGAGATCTCTTCCTGAGAGGTTTAATCCCAATGTGCCAACCATTGAATAAATTCCCGGTCGGAGAACTCTCACTCTAGATCAAATACTTGGTATACTCACTACCTATGAGATGAGAATTTTGAAAGGCAAGTCTGCAGCCAAATAATTAGCCTTCAAAGCATAAAAGAAGTGCAAGGATGAGCATAATCATGCATGATGTGAATCAGATGAAGAAGTAGCCAACTTTGCGAGGAATCTCATGCGAGGATCAAGAATGTATAAAGGTAATTTACCATTTAAATGTTTTAATTGTGGCAAAGTTGTTCATTTTGAATCAAAGTGTCCTTAAAAGAATAAGAAATATTTTGATCATAATGAAAATTTTAATAAAGTTCAAAAGGATGGAAAGAAGGCTAAGAAGAGATATTTTATGCTCAAGAAGAGAGCTCCTCAAAAATTGAAACCAGCCAATCCTCAGATGAGGATAGAGATGATGAGAGACCTAAAAAATTCATGTTGATGGGCATAGAAAATTTGCAAGTCAAGGTTATTTCTAATGATGAAGAAGGAGAATTTGAACTTGAAGGAGAAATTGTAAGTTCTCTTGAAGGAATAGAAAGGCAGAGGAAGATAAATAAATTCCATAAGGAATCTTTGATAAAAGAAAAGTTTGACGTTGTTGAGCCATTGTTCTTGCAAATAGAAGAAGGTAAGAAGATACAATAGTTATTGAACCAGTAGTTGAATGAAAAGGCTCAAACACGTGAGAAGCTTGAAGGAGAAAATGTATTGTTGTAAAAGGAATTGGAGAAGGCTAAAATGCAACTCATTTTAAACCAAAATTTTGGAAAAGGGACTGAAGATATAAATGAGATATTGGAAGCACAGGGAGCCTCCTCAAATCGAACTGGTATAGGCTATAAAGTTGAGTCCAATGTAGCAACTGAATTAAAACAAAAGAAGAAAATAACCTTTATTTCAGCAGAAAAAAAAGGGCTTGTGTAGAAGCAAAAGGGAGACGTGCAACACAGAGATAACATCCATAAAAATCAGAAGCAACAAAAGAAGGACGTTGGCCAAGCAAATAGAACTACCTTGAATTTAGTCCAACGCATAAGGAATACTTCCAGGAACGATGATACCTTCTCAGGTTATTATTTCACATGCACAAATTATGGCTAGAGAGTAGTAAATTGCAAAGTTAATCTCTCTTACAAACATCTCAGATATAGCAGAAGAATTCAAAAGAGAAAAATCAGACCCACATGATATAACTCTTTTTCTCCTCTAAAATACCTAGTGCAATGTTTTAAATGTCAAATTTTTTGGCATAGAGCATTTAATTACAGGCTAAAGGAGAAGAAGGAAAAGTCATTCATTGAGAAAATTAGGAAAAAACCCAAGGTTTGGAAAGAAAAAGAAAAATTAGAGCAATGTGATATTGTGATGTATGCTCAAAATGGTGGGAGTTGTTGGTATGTGGATAGTGGATGTTCTAGGCACATGAAAGGAGACAAAATGAAGTTTCTAACTTGGAAACCAATTGACAAAGGTAATGTGGCTTTTGGAAACAATTCTCCATGCAATATAAATGCAAAAGGAATGGCCAGACTATTAAATGGCAAAGGTAAAGACACAATTTTTTTATATTCTAATGGGATGAAACATAACTTGATTAGTGTATCTCAGATGTGTGATCAAGGCTATGATGTGATTTTTAAAGCCAAAAATTTTCAATAAATTCTACAAGGACATGTGAGACAGTTGTGGAAGTTGTGAGAACATATAATAATGTTCATGTGCTCAAAGAGAAGACATAAAAGTGTTGCTTGAAAAATATTGATGAGATTTGGTGATGGCAAAAAATGCTTGGACATCTAAACTTTGAACAGATATTCAAGCTTAGCAAGAAAAAAAATTTCAAGGATTTTCCCAGGCTTTCAAAACTAGAGAATACAATTTGTAAATATTATCAATTGGGAAAGAAAGCTTGAGTTCCATTTTATGGGCCTCTAAATTAGACATAAAATAAGGCCCATCTAACCTTCCTTATGCACATAAAAGATATATTAATCTCTCCTTATACACTTAATAATGTTTTCTTATGCTTTAATATTTTCTTGGGAATTTTTAAAGGTAATTGCATATTTGTGCCTAATATTCGTTATTTTTGTAGAATATTGTGAGAATATTTGGCAGATTATGTAGATTTGGAGAAGGAGATAATTTAGGGACTTGCTGCCTACCACTAGAAGATCAAGATTGAAGAATAAATGAGCACAATATCAAGAAATTATTGATAAATATTGGAGAGTTTCAAGGGGTTTGTCCACCCTCCTTAACTATCAAATGCAGCCAATAAAACTGAAGACGAAGTGCACTCAATCTATGGTTACTTGGAGTCAAAGTGGACTCAATCACTATTTTCTAGGGAGCTATTGGTAGCTCCCGTTGAGGATAGATAAAGTTGATCAAGAGCTAATTAGGGTAAATTCCAGTCCATTCTGGTCCATTCGATGCCAGTCGATTCCATTTTCATTCCATTTGCATTCCATTCCATCCCATGCCATAATTTTTCATTCTATTAGGATTTTGTTGTTTAAGACCTTCAGGATGTAATAAGACTGTATTTTTGTAATGAAATGAGTAGCCATATGTTATTTTAATGATCTGGTTTCAGGGAGTGAGGCTCATGGGTTAGGGCCCAATCCATGTGCCTAAGCTTCTCTGATGTTTCATTCTTTCCTTTCTATCATTTAGCTATTTTTTTTTGTTTTATATAGTTAGTTCTGCTTCTGATAGTTTCATTGTTGTTTAGTTTTTGCTTTCACTTTGTTGTTGTAGTTCTTCATTTTCTTACGAGAGTTATAGAGTAGAGGAAAAATCCAAAATTTGTGGTCAAGCATTCCCCTCTCATCTCTATCAATAGAGTTCGAGAAGGGTTGACCTCCCCACAGGCCAAAAAAACTGCCTTCTGTTCACTATTTTTATCACTCATTTTGTCTGTTTTCATGCATGAATCAACACATTTGATTGCAGGAATAAGTATCAACAATCCCAGAAAAGTTCATCAAGCCATTCCACTTCATTTTCTAGCTCTGTTTCCACACTTGAACACTGATGTTGCACCTTCTATTCCCTCCTTCTTCTCTCCTTAACAGCTATCGTGCCCTTTTTATTCACAAAAACCATTAAAAGTTTGACCTACGCCTTTCTCCTCGAAACTCCCACTTATCGCAATTCACATCTCGTAGGATCTCTTCTCCCCTTTCTTTTCCATTTTGCAGCTCTTTTGCGATTTTCCTTTTTACCTTACCTTTGCCGATTATTAACAAAAATAGTTGAAAATCCTTTAGAAATCAACCTTACCCTTTTCCCTTTAATACTTACCGCAATTCCTTTTCGCAATCGCATTTTGCAACCTTTTCCCTCTTTCCTTTAAGACTTACCACAATCACAAATCACACTTTTAATTTGGTTCTCGTTAACACTTACCACTCCAAAATCCAATTGCAATAATTATCCATACTCCACCACATCGCAAATTGCAAATCACATTTTTCATTTGGTTCCTGTTAACACTTGCCGCTCCAAACGTCGATTGCGATAATTCTTCATACTCTGCCACATTGCAAATTGCAAATCACATTTTTCATTTGGTTCTCGTTAGCACTTACTGCTCCAAACGCTGATTGTGATAATTCTCCACACCCTGCCACATCACAAATTGAAAATCACATCTTTCATTTAGTTCCCGTTAACACTTACAGCCCCAAACGTCGATTGCGATAATTCTTCGTACTCTGCCACATTGCAAATTGCAAATCACATTTTTCATTTGGTTCTCGTTAACACTTACCGCTCAAAATGATGATTGCGATATCGTTGTTGTACTCTTCCACCGGCCCTACTGCCACATCATCCCGTCACATTTCACATTTCGTAGTCTTTATCCCATCGCACTTCGTAATTAATTCCCACTCCCGAACAACACTTCCGCTACCCCTCTAGCTTTGCGATATTGCGATTGCGATATCACATATTGCACTTTCATCCTCCCATCGCAAGTGCGCCATCACACTTTTAAAAGCCTCCCGCTCTATAGTATTTTTGCAATATTATAAGTTTTAATAAATTCTAAACCCTCTTTCACACTTCTAAGCCTTGTTTCATGTGTTTAGCCTTCCCTTAACATCCTTAACTCCCTTTTCTCCGAATTGCAAGCAACACTTCTTCAAGTTTATTTAGATCGTGGATAGAAGCATGGTAGACGGAGCATAATATAAGTATGGTGTGTTTAGCCGATTGGCCAGGTTAAGTGTGATTTAAATTAGTTTCGTTTCTGCCATTTCTTTTCAACAAGTTAAATTATTTTCCTTTCCTATCAATTATTTTCAGCAATTTAGTTTAGTTTCCCTTCCGTCATTTCCTTTCTTCAATTTATTTTAGTTTCATTGAAGTGTGACAGAATTCACTGAGAACCCCTAGAAGTAGAACCCTTTCGTAGAGTGGAAGAGGATGGCATGAGTAGAATTCATTTTTTGTGTATATAGCACTGTCACCTCCAATTTTGTATGAACCCCGGGTTGATAAAGTAAAGTAGGGCAGCCCCCGGGAGTTGAAACACTCTTGGTGCAGTACCAGGGCTCACCACTTTTTTGCGCCGTTGTCGGGGAGGTGTCTATTGGATGCTTTGATTTTGTTTTAGCATTATTTTATACTTTCCTTTTTCATGTTGTTACCGAAATATTGAAAAATACAAAAAAAATAATGATTTTCATGCCTTATCGGAGTAGGGATACTCAGAATTTTTAAGAAGATGCTTCTCCAATACCACCCCCCCCCACTTGACCATGTGGTGCAGTAAGAACCACATCACCATACACTTTTTAAGGTAGAAGATATGGATGGATATGATGACCATGAAGAAGATCTTATTGGGTTTCCCATTCAAGATATGTACATTAGTGTACATATGAAGAAAATCCGTCCATATTTCCTTCCCAACTTCCATGCTATGAGGACAGAGGATCTGAAAACATTTCTCTTTGAATTTGAGATAATTTGTAGACCTTATGGCTACTTATCACACACTCAAAAATTGAGATTGTTTCCTGCAACATTGAAGGATAAATCTCTTAAATGGTTCATGAGTCTAGGTACTAATTCAATAAGATCATAGAATGACATGCAAAAGATATTCTTAGGAAAATATAAAAACCATGATCTTAAAGAATAAATTTTTAGAATGAATCAAAAATAGGATGAGATCCTTGATGATCTCATAGATAGGTTCATGTTTAATGTTAAGAGGGAAAAATTGCATCATTTAGGATTTGACACACTAAAAACTCTCTTACTTAGAACAATTAGGGATGAGTAGATTGATCTACTTAATTTGATGAGTGGAGGAGATGTATACCAATTTTCATTTGAAGAAATTTGTGAAACATGAAAGCACATATCAAGAAGAAGGGAAAGAGTAAGTAAATCTGCCTCAACATTGGTAAGGAAAGATGAACTTGGGAATTTGGTTAACAACTTTAAAACAGAAATTATTAGCAATCTAAGTGAACAAATAGAAATGTTAAGAATGAAAAATGAGAAAAAAGAAGATGCTGGTATTTTTTTAATCCATGCAGAATCATATGCTAATAAATGGTGTCCATCATTACCCATTTTTAAAGAAGTTTACCAGGAAGTCAATGGAGCAAGGCAATCACCAAAGAAGCTATGTTATGTAACTTCAAGGATACCCTGGTAGCCTAGTAAACTTGATATGATGCAAGGGCCCACTCCACAATTTCAAGCTTATTCACATCCATCTCAAACTAATTGGGACACACTCCCTCCTTGGAAGCCTCGACCATCTCAACCCCAAAACTAATCATGGCAACATGGTTGGCAAGGACCTTATTGGGAAAATCCACAATATCCTCAATATTTCCCTCAATATCCTCCATACCCAACTCCATGCTATCCCTACTATCCATCTCCACCACAACCACAACCTCAACCATATCCATCTCATATATCTACCCTCACTCAACTACCTGTACCACCATTTCCAAACCCATACAATGAACTATCTCAACTCACTTACAATGCTGAGGTAGAACACTTCCAAACATCTCCTCTTGATATAGATGGTATTCATCTTAGTTCAAGAAAGGTATTACAAAGAAGATATTTTCTTAATGTCATTGAAGGACAACATCAAGAAGAAGAAGATCCAAATGAGGAGATCAAAAGATCAAGGGCTGCACTTGATGAAGAGCCAACATCAGAATCAGATGTTGAGAAAGTTTCCTCATGTTTACCAGAATTTTCTCCATGTGTTCAAGAGAAAAATCAGCAAAAAGAGGAAGATTTTAATGTCATAATAGAAGAGGATATCCAAGGTAATCCAACTCAGCAAGTGGACCGGGGGCATCACAACTATATTGACATATGGTTCCAAACAATCTTTAAGTTGCAACAACACACTCTTCTCCAATAGTACTTGATACAATCTCAGTCAAAGAAATTCATCTCTTATATTCAAGTACATGTCAGAGCATGTATTCCAAGTGTGCACCTAATTTTATCTGTCATATTGATGTGTACATGGCTCCATTGGAAGTATTCCTATACTTGAAAAATATTTTGTTTTTTTCAAGTAGACTAGGAAATTGAAAATTAAAAAAGGGAAGAAGAATAAAATCTCAGGTGAAAACCTCTTTTGAGGTGTCTGAGATTGACCCACTGATTGAAAACCTCCATGAGGCAGTCATTGGGTTGAAAAAAAAAAAACAAAAATAAAATATCTTAGGTGAAAACCTCCTTTGAGGTGCCTAGGCAGACCTACTAGTAGAAAACCTCATTGAGGAAGCTAGTAGGCCTAAAAAAATAAAATAAATAAATTGCATTTCTCCATGTATCTCTCTCTAATGAATGAAAGTGCTCTCCAACATTTGCAAGAAGAAAAAAAACAAGTTGGCACAAAAAGAAAATTCGGTCAACACCTTGGTTAAAGGTATTCAAACTTGGACTTCCTCCTCCTATGCTCAGAAACTCCAAAAGGACCTCAAGCAGATTATCACATGCAGCTTCAGAACCACCGAAGACAACTTCAACATCCTGCATATCAACAGCTTCAATATCACCTACAAAAACAAATCAATGGTAAGGCTAAGGTATGCAATCATCTAAACCTTTCTTCGAATCTATTTTAGCTTAAGAAAACATTAAAAAATGTGAGAAGGAAAGTTTTTTTACAGCCAAAATCAGTAGTCGGGCAACCTCAGCCTTATCTAAAAACTAGCCTCACTTTTTCCACCAAGTAGAGGAACAAGACAAAAGTAAATAGGACTTGAGAAAGTGGGTAGTAAGCATTTCATGTAATGGAAGACAAAGAGTGCCAAAGGGGTAACCAAGGGTGAAATCAGTTCACAGAAAAAGAATTGTGAGTTTATTCTACATGCAATCAAAATAAAATAAAAAGAAAACAAAAAAAAAAGAGAGAAAGAAAAGAAAAGAAAAAATAAAATAAAAGGTGGACCCACCGCCTCTTGGCATGCAAAATACAAATTTGCTTAAGGCATATTAGGACCTACATGCAACGCCCACAAGAAGAAATGCAAGAAGAATAGCAAGAAGATTAGCATGAGGAGCAACACATGGACCAATAAACAGAAAATGAAATAATCCCGCGTGCAGGAAGAACCAGAAGGCAAGGAGGATGGATAGGTTTCTTAGAGGATGAGCAATAGTTTCAGTAGGGGGTGATGATGGGCCTCTAAATTAGACATAAAATAAGGCCCATCTAACCTTTCTTAAGCCCATGTAACCATTCTTATGCACATAAAAGATATATTAAATCTCTCCTTATACACTTAATAATGTTTTCTTATGCTTTAATATTTTCTTAGGAAGGCTTAAAGGTAATTGCATATTTGTGCCTATTATTGGTTATTTTTATAGAATATTGTGAGAATATTTGGCAGATTATGCATATTTGGAGAAGGATATAATTTAGGGACTTGCTCGCTACCACTGGAAGATCAAGATTGAAGAATAAATGAGCACAATATCAGGAAATTATTGAGAAATCTTGGAGAGATTCAAGGGGTTTTTCCACCCTCCTTAACTATCAAAGGTAGCCAAGCAAACTGAAGACGATGTGCACTCAATTTATGGTTACTTGGAGTCAAAGTGGACTCAATCACTATTTTCTAGGGAGCTGTTGATAGCTGCCCTTGAGGATAAATAAAGCTGATCAAGAGCTAATTAGGGTCGATTCGGGTCGATTTCCGGTCCATTCAATGCCAGTCGATTCTATTTCCATTCCATTTTCATTCCATTCCATCCCATGCCTTTCTTTTCCATTCTATTAGGCTTTTGTTGTTTAAGACATTCAAGATGTAATAACACTATATTTTTGTAATGCAATGAGTAGTCATATGTTACTTTACTGATCTAGTTTCAGGGAGAAAGGCTTGTGGGTTAGGACCCAATCCATGTGCCTCAACTTCTCTAATGATTCATTATTTCCTTTCTATTGTTTAGCTAGTTTTGTTTCTGTTATTAGTTAGTTCCGCTTCTGATAGTTTCATTGTTGTTTAGTTTTTTCTTTCAATTTATTGTTGTAGTTATTCATTTTCTTACGAGAGTAATAGAGTAGAGGAAAAATCTAAAAGTTGTGGTCAAGCATTCCCCTCTCATCTCTCTCAATAGAGTTTGAGTAGGGTTTACCTCCCCATAGGCTAAATTTTTTTATTTTTGTTCACTGTTTTTATCACGCATTTTGTCTATTTTCGTGCATGAATCAACAGGTTTGATTGCAGGAATAAGTAACAACAGTCCCAGAAAATTTAATCAAGCCATCTCACTTCATTTTCCAGCTTTGTTTCACGCTTGAACACTGTTGTTACGCTTTCTATTCCCTCCTTCTTCTCTCCTTAACAACTGTCGCACACTTTTTATTCACAAAAACCATTAAAAGTTTGACCTTCACCTTTCTCCTCGAAACTCCCACTTATCACACTTCGCATCTTGCAGGATCTCTTCTCCCGTTTCTTTTTCATTTTGCAGCTATTTTGCAATTTCCCTTTTTACTTTACATTTTCCGATTATTAACGAAAACAATCGAAAATCCTTTAGAAATCAACCTTACCTTTTTCCCTTTAATACTTACCGCAATTCCTTTTCGCAATTGCATTTCGCAACCTTTTCCCTCTTTCCTTTAAGACTTACCACAATTGAAAATCGCACTTTTCATTTGGTTCCCGTTAACACTTACTGCTCCAAATGCCTATTGCGATAATTCTCCGTACTCTACCACATCGTAAATTGAAAATCACATTTTTCATTTGGTTTCTGTTAACACTTACCGCTCCGAACGCCGATTGCGATAATTCTTCGTACTCCGCCACATCGCAAATTGCAAATCACATTTTTCATTTGGTTCTCATTTACACTTATCGATCCAAACGCCAATTGTGATAATTCTTCGTACTTCATCACATCGTAAATCACAAATCACATTTTTCATTTGGTTCCCGTAAACAGTTATCGCCCCACATGCCGATTGCAATAATTCTCTGTACTCCACTACATCACAATTCACAAATTACATTTTTCATTTGGTTCTCGTTAACACTTAACGCTCCAAATTCTGATTTCAATATCGTTGTCATACTCTGCCACTAACCCTACCTCCACATCATCCCGTCGCATTTTTCATTTCACAGTCTTTATCCCATCGCACTTCGCAATTCGTTCCCACTCCCGAACAACACTTCTGCTACCTCTCCGGCTTTTCGAGATTGTGATTGCGACATCGCATATTGCATATTGCACTTCCATCCTCCCATCACAAGTTTTGCATCGCACTTTTAAAAGCCTCCCACTCCAAAGAATTTTTGTGATATTATAAGTTTTAATAAACTCTAAACTCTCTTTCACACTTCTAAGCCTTGTTTCATGTGTTTAGCCTTCCCTTAGCACCCTTAACCCCCTTTTCTTCGAACTACAAGCAACACTTCCTCAAGTTTAGTTAGATCATGGATAGAAGCATGGTAGATAGAGCATAAGATAAGTAGGGTGTGTTTAGCCGATTGGCCAAGGTAAGTGTGATTTAAATTAATTTCTTTTCTACCATTTCTTTTTAGCAAGTTAAATTAGTTTCCTTTCCTATCATTTCTTTTCATAAATTTAGTTTAGTTTCATTTTTGTCATTTCCTTTCTACAATTTATTTTAGTTTCATTGAAGTGTGAAAGACAGCACTAACAACCCCTAGAAGTAGCACCCTTTTGTAGAGCGGAAGAGGATGACATGAGAAGAATGCATCTGCTGTGTATATAACACTTTCACCTCCAAGTTTTTATGAACCTCGGGTTGATAAAATAAAGTAGGAAAGCCCCTGGGATTTGCAGCACTCTTGGTGCAATACCAGGGCTCACCACCATTCAAGGCAAAGGATAACTCATCATCAAATCCATTGCATATGGTACACATGGATATGTGTGGATCATCCAGAATGCAGTTACCCATAGGTAAACTATATTTTATGCTAATAATTCATTATTTCAATAGGATTATGTGGGTTTATTTTGTAAAGAAAAATCTGAAGCTTTTGAGAAATTTAAAGAGTTCAAAGCTATGGATAAGAATGAAATTGATTGAAAAATAAAAAGCATAAGGTCATACAGTGGAGGTGAGTTCATTTCAAAGTAATTTGAAAAATTCTATAAGAAGAATGGCATCAAAAGTTAGTTTATAATAGCATAGACTCCCCAAAAAAATGGTGTAGTAGAAAGAGAAAATAGATCAGTGCAACAACTAGCTATAACAATGATGACCGAAAAGAATGTTCAACACAGGTTTTGGAAAAAATATATTCACACATCAGTTTTTATCCTCAAAAAATCTCATTTTAGACCAAAAAATGACAAAACTCTTTATGAGTTGTGGCATGGAAGAGCTGCAATAGTCAAACATTTTATAATTTTTGTTAGCAAATGCTACATCAAGAGAAACGATGAAAAACTTGGCAAGTTCAATGCCAGAGCAGATGAAAGAATTTTGTTGGGATATTCATACAAGAACAAAGGATACATATGCTATAATAAAGTTACCAAAAGGATCATTGATTGCATTGATGTCAAGGTGTGAACTTGTTGAACATGAAGAGAAACAACCAGCAAAAATCGACGTTATTGAACTAGTCAACATTGAGGAAGATGATGAGATTTTTGCAGAAGAAGACAATGAATAACCCTTGAGTCATCAAGAAAAATATCCCTCAAGGTATGTACAAAAACACCACCTAATTGATCTAAATGTTGGTGAATTAAATATTGGTGTGAATAAGAAGGAAATTGTTGAATCCCCTTATGCAAGCACATGTAGTCATGTTGTCCATGGAGGAACCAAAAGATGTTGTTTGAGATATTAATAACCAACAATAATTAAAAGAAATGAATGAATAATTGGACCAAACAAATAAAAATACTATTTCAGAGATTTTTCCAAGACCTGTTAAGAAGAATGTCATTGGAACAAAGTGGATTTTCAGGAACAAATTAAATGATCATGGAGAATTGGTAATAAACAAGGCTAGACTAGTATGCAAAGGTTGTGCACAAATAGAAGGATTGGATTATGATGAAACTTTTTCTCTTGTTGCTATATTAGAATCAATAAGAATGTTTTTGGAATTTTCTTGTTTTAAAAAATTCAAAATCTATCAAATGGATGTCAAATTTTTTTTTCTCAATGGAGAGATACAAGAGGAAGTTTACATAGAGCGTCCATAAGGTTTTCAGCTGACAGAGAAACCAAATTATGTTTGCAGACTTATGAAGACTTTATATGGTCTTAAGAAAGCCCCTAGAGCTTGGTATTGAAAGATATACATCTACCTACTCAAGTGTGGATTCAAAGAGGCGTGATTGATAAAAAATTATATGTCAACACAAAACACAACAAACTCATTATAGTGGTTGTATATGTTGATGATATCGTACTTTCTAGTGATTCAGAGTTATTGACCAATGAATTTTCAAACGATATGAAGTCTACGTTTGAAATTTCCATGCTTGGAGAGCTGTCCTATTTTCTTGGATTGCATATCACGTAGAACCCCACAGGATTTTTTAATCTCTCAAAACAAGTATCTCAAAGAAATTTTGAAGAAATTTGGAATGGAATAATGTTTTTTAGTGAGCGCTCTTGTTACACAGTATTTTTTCACCATCCCTGCAATCTCCTCGTACCGCACATTAGAGGGCTTTTTCCATGACCTGTGAGTAGTGACATGACCTGAAACCACTTTCATGGCATCCCCTTTGACAAGGACAATCATTCCTCTGAAGAAAGTTTCCTCTGAAAAACCCTAAAAATAGATCTTTTAGCCTTGGCACGACCAGCCAGTTCAGCCATCGTGCCAATGGGGAAAATCCACCATAGAGGGCGTGCCAACTGGCGCTCTGTCCCAGTGTCTCACTCGCACCAAGCTTAATAAAGGAATTTTTTTAAAAATAAATGGCGGAAGTTTGATTCCAACAAATTCCTGAACGAGTCACTAAAATGAGTTGGGTGGTTTGGCTCTGGATCTCCATGTATGGGAGGTGGTTTTCCACCTATTATGGAAGCTTCCTTAGAGATAGGGCTAATCCCATGATTGTAGGGATCCAAACTCTTCTTCCTCCATCTATATAAGCTTTCCTTCTCCCTTAGCAAGCTAGAGCTGAACTTGTAGCAAGGAGACTATAGCCAGACAGCTTTTGAGACCCCAGCCGAAGAGAGAGAGAGCTTTGTCCCATTTTTGATAGGCTTCATTGAGACGTGCTCCACTGTCAGCCCCGCCGAAGGAGGATCAAGTGTCAGAGCTTTGGGTTGTATATTTCCTTTTTTATTTTAATGATAAGCGACTTTGATTATGGTTTCATTCGTGTGTCTATTTCTTGATGCAATGAATTACATCCTCTCTGAATGATGTATGGTTACAAACTCTATATTTTACATTGTATATCATTGTACTATTCGCATGTGTGCAGGTGTTCGGACGCGTCGAATGGAAGAATCATGATCTGCCAAGCGAGGGACGGGAAGCATCATCCTTTCTTCAATGATCACTGCGTAGGATCTGAGGTAGGAAATTCGTTATGTTTTTGTCATTTTGTAACTAGATATCTGCGTCACTGCGTGACCTGATTGTTGCTAGACCCGATTTGGGCTAGTAGGGATTGCCTTTGTCCACAGAGGGGATTTACCTCTCCAACAAACTGGCGACTCCACTAGGGACTTAGTTCGAGTTAGTTTTGTCTCTTTTGGTTGTTTTTTGCTTTTGATTGATTTGTTTGCTCTTCTGGTTTGCCTCCTTTGGTCTTCGACCCCTGTTCAGCCCCAGAGGATCAGATATGACCTCTGCTTTTCCGAAATTTTCATCTTTTCATGGTTGGCTTGATTGGCACAGTTTCCACCTTGACAGTCGCGCCCCATTAGCGAAAGTTGCCAGTTCATCACCCATGCCATCCCCTATCTGGCGTTGATTACAGCCAGACAGTCGCACCATTTCCTGTAGGTGCTAGGGTTTTCCCTTGTTCGGGATTTTTCTTGGTCAGTACTTTTTATTTTGGGTTATTTCTAGATTTTGCTTGAAGTGGTGAGTCTAGTCTTGGTTGGGAGAAATTCTTTTTTTTTTCATTTTCAGGCATTGGTGCTTGTTGTCAGTTAGCAACCCGTGCCAATTGGCCATTGATGCTAGTTGTCAGTAAGAAATTCACGCCAGTTGGCGCTAGTTTCACCCACAAAAGTCGTGCCGATTTTAGGGTGTGTGAAAATTGAGACTTTTTCCCTAAATCCTTCACCAGTGTGTCTTTCCCTTCCGGTCTTTTCTCTGTATGAGCATAGATTAAATTGCTCATTGTTCAACTGAAATGTCTTCTTTCCATGATTGCTTGATGTAAAAGGGAATGAATGCCTTGTTTTGATCTCATGCTTTGGAAGTCCTCTTTGTGTTTGACCTCATATGTCTTGTAGCCTTCTGAGGAATTTTGTTACAAAGTGTTTAAAAAAATGATTGCATTATTAGTGTTTTTTTTCATCCTTTTTTCATTCATCCTTCCATTAAGAAGATTTGCGTTCATTTAGTTTTTGTCTCAAAGTTTTCTTTTCGTTAAAATGCATTAGATCACATTGCATTGAAAATTATTTTTGAGATTTATCATTGAACTTAGATCACATTGTTTAATGATTGAAAGCTAAAAATCGCATTGAGTGCATTCTCTTTCATTAAAAACGTGCATTAAGTAGATTCTCATTTCATCGAAAATGCATTGAGTGCATTCCTATCATTTGAAAAGAAAAAGGAAATTGTGCATAGATTACAATTGCATAGTTTTCAAAAAGAGGATTTTGCATAGATTACATTGCATAATTTGCATCGTTGGATGTTTTAGATTTCTTTTGGATAGTGAAAGTCATCTGGTTTGGAAAAAGTTTCATTTTCAGTATTGCTGTTTGTTGCACCATTGTTTGAAGCTCTTCCCTTAACTAGATAGCATTCATCGAATTGAAATATTTCTTTTCTCATATAGTTGCATATAGGAGATTGTTAGATGACATGTGGTAGGGCCTTGAAACTGAGACATAATTGAATATCAAATGTAAAATTTACTGAATTAACCTACGGAAACATTGAAACATTAATGGAATATCTAGAGGTCTAGGCTAGTGACGTGTTCTGGCGTCGTTAAACCTAGTAGCTGTCGTTTTCCATCTGGCTTTAGACAGCGCTAGTACGGACTTGTGCTCCCCGTACCATCGCGTATATAAAGGGAGACCCCTCTAGGTTGCAATCCTTTATCCATAGGAAGCTGAGTCTGATGCCTTGTAACCGTGATACACCGAACACAGCATTTGAGGAGACTACCTGCACGTACAGAAAGTCCTTGGTCATTTCTCTTTCATTTGATCACCAAGGTGTATATTGCAATTCACGGAAACTTGGTACACCTCTTACCTAGACTACCAGAGCAGTCAGTTTGATCTTTATTGACTCCATAAATTTGAAAATATCGTTGTTGAGATTGCAACAAGATGATGAGCTTAGTGGAAAGAAGTCGCCTTCACTAAGTGGGCCCACAGGATATTTTTTGCACATAGTCTATTTTTAGACTATGTCTATTTTTAGACATGTCGATCATATTCTATGAGTTGCAGGATGCTATTTGTGGATGGTTGGTCAAGTTGGAAAAATAGATGGACTTCTATTTTTAGACATACTGGGTGGAATCTATTTTTAGATTGCCAATCTAATAATAGACATGTCAAATATTATTAGCTCTGAATAATATTTGGACTATAAACATTATCTTATTCTCTTGGAGCACTTCAGTTAAGTGCACAGATGTGGCACAAGAGATGACAGAAGGAATTACGCTATTCCTTGGTTTAAGTGGAGCTATTGCATGGAGACTTCAGTTAGAACTCATGTGATAGAGTTTGGTGGAGTTATTGAAGTAGCTGGTGGAGTTGTGTTCAATTTAACTCAGTTAGACACAGTTGAGCTAGTTGTATCTAGTCTAATTGATTGATACACTACTGAGAGTGGTGTGAATTAATTATTAATTAATTCACTAAATATTAACTCATTAATCAACTGAAGAATACATCAGTTAACTACAGTGCATGGACAGTTTCAGTGGAGACCAGTGGAGAGGTAGGTGAAAGAACAGTGTGACTATCAGTTGTGACTATACTGGTGCATGAGTTTGCACCACACATTGATGGAGATGCCAATGAGTACTACGTAGTGCAATCCAGGTGGATTTGAGTTCATTCAGATCCCATATTCAACAGGGATTGCGCAGTAGAGGCAGGCTAGCAGGTGGCAGAGATTAGTTCACGGGATTTGCTAGATCGGACGTGATTAGTGTGTAGCGATTGGAGATTGTACTGAGAGCCTGTGAGAAGCTTTGTATGATGATTGTTACATGATATATATGACATATATTATACATATATTTGGGGGTTTTCAGCTTTAATCTTTCCCATAAATCACTGTGTTAATGTGTGTGAATTTTTATGGTTTTAATGTGTGCATGCAATTGATTTAATTTCCGCATATGATGATCAATGGTGGAATAGATTTTGTATTGTGCATGAAGTCAAATAGTGTGTGATCAGGTGAATCTTAGACATATAACATATTAGTTATATAATTTCTACATGGTATCAGAGTGATAATTGATCATTGGAGCAATTGCAAAAGCATTGAAGTGGTTGAGTTTTGTGCTGGTGGAATTCGAATTTGCAGTAGTGTTTTCTTGGTGTCCAAGTTGAGATGTCTTTCAATGGATTGCGATTGGAGTATGCCCTTGAGGGAAAATCGAATTATATTGCATGGAAGGACAGGATGGAGGTGGTGTTGGAGGATAGTGGGTTGAAGGAGTTCATAGATGTAGAAATTCCAAAACTTGCTTCTAGCGATGCTGTCGCACTTGACGCATGGCAAAAGAAGACAGAAAAATGTCGAAGGATTCTGTTGGAAGGTGTGAAGGATCACATAGTGTCCAGCCTTCATGGTAAATCTTCTCCATTCTTGATGTGGAAAGCTTTAACAGACTTGTTCCAAAGCAAGAGCGACGAGAGGAAGTTGGCGCTCAAGGATAAGCTCAGGAAAATAAAAATGGAGAAGGGCGAGAGTATACCCAAGTACCTCACGAAGTTCGTCCAGTGTAGGGATGAGCTAGGAAGTGTGGGGATTATTGTAGATGAAGAAGAATTGGTGAGCTTGGCTCTCCTTGGGCTTCCGAAGAGTTGGAATTCCTATGAGGACTCTGTCAATGGTTGGGAGAAACTACCAGGATGGGAGCAACTTTGGTCGGATCTTGTGTAGGAGGAGATAAGGTGGAGTACCAGGGATGGATCTTCATCGAAGAATGAAGATGAAGAAAATTGTGCTTTGGCTGCCAAAGCAAGGAAGGGAAAGAGCAAGAATAATGCTTCTCAATCCGGTGCGAAAGGCAAGGAGCAGGACATGTCCAATGTGAAGTGCTTTCACTGTCACCAACACGGACATTACGCCACTAATTGTCCACAGAAGAAGAAAAATAAGCAGGCTGCTGGATCTGCATCTGGAGAGGCCTTAGCCTCACAGTTTGAGTTGGATTTTTCACTGATCGCATGCTTGGTCTCAAGTATGATGGGTTCAGTGTGGTTTCTTGATAGTGGTGCGTCTTTTCATATGACCAGAGACAAAGATTTGTTCAGTGATCTGGATGAGAAGGATCTTGGAGTGCACATCGAGATGGGCTATGATGGTAGATACAGTGCGACTGGTATTGGGACCATTTCCTTTGAGAGAGAGTCTGGTAAACCTTTCATATTGAAGGATGTCATGCATGTTCCAGGATTGAAGAAGAATCTGATCTCGGTGGCCATGTTGGAAGACAAAGGATATGATGTTGTCTTTAGTGAGGGAAAGGCTTTCCTGCGCATTAAGGCAACTGGTGAAACTCGGAGGATAGGGGTTCGAGTTAAGAACCTTTATCAGTTGCAGGTAGATGGCTGCGTAGCAATGGCAGGCAAGGCAAAAGGAGTGGTGAGCCGGAATGAGGGCGAGCTATGGCATAGGAGATTGGGCCATCTTCACCATGGTGCTTTGAAAATTTTGCAGAATATTTCTACCAGGCTTCCCAAAGGTACACTTGCGCAGTCAGATCAGTGCAAGGGATGTACTTTGGGAAAATTTATGAAATCCACCTTTCACGAGAAGGATAGTTGTGCCACGACGATCCTTGAGAGAATTCACACAGATGTGTGTGGACCTTTCTCAGTGGCTTTGACAGCAAAGCACAGGTACTATGTGATATTTGTTGATGACTTTTCTCGTAAGTGCTGGATCTTCTTCATGCAGAAGAAGAGTGAGACATACTCAAAGTTTTGTGAGTTCAAGGCACTGGTGGACAAAGAGTCATGGAAGCAGGTGAAGGCTCTTAGGAGCGACAATGGTGGTGAATTCATCTCTGGTGAATTCAAGGACTTTTGCAGCGCAGAAGGAATTCGAAGAGAGCTCATAGCGCCTCATAACCCACAGCAGAATGGGGTCGCAGAGCGAAAGAACAGAATGATCGTGGTTGATGCACATGTGATGTTGCATGATCAGGGCCTTCCCATACACTTATAGGCTGAGGCATGCAATACTGTGGTTTATGTGAAAAACTGTTGTCCTCACAGAGTACTTGGTATGAGTACACCCGAGGAGGCGTTTTCTGGTAAGAAGCTTGATATTTCTCATTTGAAGATTTTTGGCTCACCTATTTACATTCATGTGACGAAGGATGCCAGGAAGAAGCTGGAGTCGACTGCAGAGGTTGGGATATTTGTGGGGTACACTGATACACCCCACAACTATCATGTGTATTTTCCAGATAATCAAAAGACTGTTGTGCGACGGGATATCAAATTTCATGAGGAGAAAGCCATGAAGTGTTCACTTGAGAGGGAGCCACACTTGCATGTAGATGAGGAGCTATAGTTCCTAAGGATGAGCCTCAGGATGTGGATCAGCCACAAGAGGAGGTTCATGGAGTGGAAGAAACCACTCATGCAGTGCCTACCATCAGAGGGCGGAAGCGCACTACTAAAGCTGAGTGACTGAATCTTGATGCAAAGAATATTGTAGGAGCACCTACATCACAACGCAGACAGAGACAGTCACCTGACCAATATATTGGATACATGGCTCTGATGAGCAAGTGTATCGTGATAGAACCATCCTCTTTCAAGGAAGCTGTGGAGGACCCTGCATGGGTAGATTCCATGGTGGAAGAGTATGATTCGATTGTCAGAAATAGTGCATGGGAGATTGTCCCAAGGCCGGAAGGGAAATCAGTGGTAGGTTCGAGATGGATCTACAAAGTGAAGCAAGCAGCTGACGGGAGCGTTGAGAAGTATAATGCGAGATTTGTTTCCCAAGGCTTCTCACAGATTGAGGGGATCGACTATGAGGAAACCTTTGCACATGTCGCAAGGTATTCTTCCATACGGAGCATCCTAGCTCTCTCAGCACAGATGGGGTGGCACATTCATCAGATGGATGTGAAGACTGCGTTCCTCAACGGATTCATTGAGGAGGAGGTGTACATAGAGCAGCCCGAAGGTTTCGAGATCTTCAGCAGCGAGTCGCATGTGTGCAGGCTCAAAAGAGCGATGTATGGGTTGAAACAAGCACCTCGTGCTTGGTACACACGGATAGACAATTATTTCACCAGACTTGGTTTTACCAAGAGCGAGGCGGATCCCAACCTGTACCAGATAGTGGTTGAGGGTAAGTTTTTTATCATTTTACTTTATGTATATGATTTGATACTAACTGGTGATGAACAGTTGATACTCTCATGCAAGGCTGATCTTGCAAAATAGTTTGAGATGAAGGACTTGGGCCTCCTTCATTATTTCCTGGGATTGGAAATTTGGCAGTGCAGTGATGGATTGTTTGTGTCTCAAGGCAAGTATGCTCGGGAGATACTGGAGAAGTTCAACATGCATGGCTGCATGCCTATCGACACTGCTCTTCCTGGTGGTTGGAGGAAAGAGGATGCTACATCAACAGAGGTAGTGGATGCTACTGTTTACTAACAGTTGGTGGGGTCGCTTATGTATCTAGTCAATACACGACCTGACATATGCTATGCAATTAACCAGATTTCAAAACCTATGGTTAAGCCTAACAAGCTCTTTTGGAAGGCGGGGAAGCATGTATTGAGATATCTCAGAGGCACATCGGGATATGGACTTTGGTACAGACAGTCGGATGAGGTGAGGCTGCATGGCTTCACGGATGCAGATTGGGCAGGGAGCTCAACATACAGAAAGAGCACATCTGGAGGGATTTTTAGTATCGGGTCGACAACAGTTTCTTGGTACAGTAGGAATCAGAGATCCGTGGCACTCAGTTCAACGGAGGCTGAGTATATGGAAGCAAGTTTGGCTACATGCGAGGCTATGTGGATGAGGAAGATCCTGGTCGGGTTGTTCGGTTCACACTTAGATCCTACTGTGATATATTGTGATAATCAGAGTTGCATTAAACTCTCGGTTAATCCATTATTTCATGATATATCTAAACAAATTGACATCTAGTATCATCATATCAGAGATTGTGTGCAGCGGAAGATCATGTTACTTTATTACATTCCTACGGAGGATCAGGATGCTAATATCTTGACGAAGGTGCTCACCAGGAGAAAATTTGAATACCACAGAGGCAGGATTGGGGTGGCAGATAATCCCTATCTTGTTGAGAGGGAGTGTTGAGATTGCAACAAGATGATGAGCTTAGTGGAAAGAAGTCACCTTCACTAAGTGGGCCTGCAGGCTATTTTTGGCGCACAATCTATTTTTAGACATGTCGATCATATTCTGAGTTGCAGGATGCTATTTGTGCATGGTTGGTCAAGTTGGAAAAATAGATGGACTTCTATTTTTAGACATACTAGGCGGAATCTATTTTTAGATTTCTAGTCTAAAAATAGATATGTCGAATATTATTAACTCTTAATAATATTTGTACTATAAACATTATCTTATTCTCTTGGAGCACTTCAGTTAAGTGCACAGATGTGGCACAAGAGCTGACAGAAGGAATTATGCTATTCCTGAGGGTTAAGTGGAGCTATTGCATGGAGAATTTAGTTAGAACTCATGTGACAGAGTTTGGTGGAGTCATTGAAGTAGTTGGTGGAGTTGTGTTCAGTTTAACTCAGTTAGACACAGTTGAGCTAGTTGTATCTAGACTAACTGATTGATACACTACTGAGAGTGGTGTGAATTAATTATTAATTAATTCACTAAATATTAACTCATTAATCAACTGAAGAATACATCAGTTAACTACATTGCATGGACAGTTTCAGTGGAGACCAGTGGAGAGGTAGGTGAAAGAGCAGTGTGACTATCAGTTGTGACTATAATGGTGAATGAGTTTGCACCACACATTGATAGAGATGCCAATGAGGATTGTGCAGTGCAAGCCAGGTTTATTCGAGTTCATTTAGAGCCCATATTCAGCAGGGATTGCGCAGTAGAGGTAGGCTAGCAGGTGGCAGAGATAGGTGCATGGGATTTGCTAGATCAGACCTGATTAGTGTGTAGCGATTGGATATTGTACTGAGAGCTTATGAGAAGCTTTGTATGATGATTGTTACATGATCTCTATGACATATATTTTACATATAGTTGGGTTTTTCAGCTTTAAGCTTTCCCATAAATCATTGTGTTAATGTGTGTGAATTTTTAAGGTTTTAATGTGTGCATGCAATTGATTCAATTTCCGCATATGATGATCAATGGTGGAATAGATTTTGTATTGTGCATGAAGTCAAATAGTGTGTGATCAGGTGAATCTTAGACATATAACATATCAGTTATATAATTTCTATAATCGTCAAGCGCTTGTCCTTTCATGCTTGTTTCCAAATTGAAAGTGATAGAGTCACCTTTTGCTTGTTTCTTGACTCTTAAAATATGAAACAGTAGAGTTTTGTTTCAATGTTTTAAAAATTAACTGCCCACGAAATATTCCTGGTTAAAGTTAGTTTCCTTAGGGTGTTGTTTTGAGTTTTCTCTGATGGCAACTTTTCTGGAGTTCACCAACCAAGGAATCCCCTCCAAAGGGAATCCTGGTCCTTTCCCTCCTTTTGGAAATGTTGGTGCTCCTTATATGGCAATGTTGTCCCTTCTTGGGTTGACTGTTAGGTTTCCTGTTTGGTTGTTTTCAACCTCTGTGGTCCCGGATGTCCCGACTACTGTTCAATCAGTTCCTTTGCCTGAGCAACGCCATGTTGATTTGAAGGTGGACCTCTCCCCTTCTTCGCCTGTTTCTTCGTCCTCCTCTTCTACTTCGCCTGGTGAAATTCTGGATTCGAGTAACCAGGTGGCTAAGAAGAAGAAGAAGAAGACAAAGAAGAAGAAGTCTGATAAGAGAGAGGCTAAGGCTGCATCTACTGCTTCTAAAACATCTGTTCTCGATGAACCTTCCAACCCTCCGCGAAAATTTAAGTTCCCTTGCATGTTGTTCTAGGGAAACCATCTTCTTCGAGATTGCCCTGACATTCCCAAGGTGCTCGAAGTATGGTCCAACGGTCGTCCGTCGTTGCCTTTGGCTTCCGGGAGTCAGGTTGGGGGCACGTCTTCAGCTAGTGCTGGTAAAGCTCATAAGAAGTAGGGTAAGCTTGCCAATCCCTGTAAGTTGTGTGAAGGGCACCATGCCATTCACCTTTGTCCGTATATGGATGAAGCCAAGAAATTTTTGGAAAACTGGACTGTTTGTGCACCGTGCCTTCCGGCTGGTTACAAATAGCTTTCTTTGTGTCCTCCACCAGTTGATTCAATGGTTGGTCAAGATTTATCCTTGGTTGGTCCCGCTCCCCTAGAAATTCAAATTTATGAATCCTTTCCCGACCAACTATTGATCGTGGGATCGGTTGAGCTGGCCCCGTCTGTAGTGCACTAGGTCTTCTCCGTTGAGAGTGGATCTCACATCCCTCGGGTTCTTCTTGTTTCTTCGGAGTCCTCAGACTTGAAGAAAGATTCTCTTGTCCCTATACCTCCAGAAGTTGATCCTCCGCCTCCCATGATGGAGGTGGTGGAGGATGCTCCTTCTTCTCCCGTAACACCAGGGGAAGACCATCTCGGTTCGATGGTAGCCCCTCCAAGTAGTTTGGGCACTTCCTTCGATTAGGCTCGATTCACAAGTTATCGCCTTCCTTATTATGTGCCCTTTGAGATCACGGTACAGGCCTCTCATATGGTCATACCCAACACATTTATAGACGAAGGCGTGTCTATTAGTATTTTATCCTCAACTACTTAGCAAACTTTCTGTTCGCCGCTGCTTATGCCTGTTACGCAGAATCTGTTGGCCTTTAACAGAAGAACTAGTCAACCGTTAGGGATCCTTCTGAAGTTGCCTATTACTTTGGGAGGGAAAATTGTCCATATGGATGTGATGGTTGTTCCTGGTCCCTTGGACTTTAATTTACTCTTGGGCCGCGATTATACTTATGGCATGGGAGCACTTGTCTCCTCCCTCTTTCGTGTGATGTATTTTCCGCACCAAGGTTGGATCGTGACCATCGATCAGCTTGCGTTATTTGGTCCTAATATGGCAACTAGTCCACCATCATCCCTGCTGGATCTTTATCCGCTGGTTGTGTCATCCCCGCCACATGTCAATTATGTGGCTACCTGTCTTATGCCCATATTCAATGATGGTGCCGTTGTACATCGTGTGCTGGGGGCATTGGGTCTTGATTTTCGAGATGTTGTTCTCCCATCCGGTGTGGAACTCTTGGAAGCCATGAATTCTAATTCATCATGATGAGTTGTCATCAGAGCATATTTTGTTTTCTTGTGTCAAGCTCCTTAAAAAATGAAACAAGGTTGTCGGAGCACAGTTCGTTTTCTTGTGTCAAGCTTCTTAAAAAATGAAACAAGGTCCTTGGAGCACAGTTCGTTTCCTTATGTCAAGCTCCCTAAAAAATGAAACAAGATGTTATGAGGATAGTTCTTTTAATGTGTCAACCTCATTAAAACAATACGTTCCCATTCAATTCGAGTCTTTGATTAGATCTCGTAAAATCCCGGTCGAGTCTTTCTCTTCATCTCGTAATTTGAACCTTCACTCCATCCGCCTTTCATATGGATTGAAGCTTGGGGGGCATGTACCTCGAATTGAGTCACCATGCTGGGGGCATGCTTAATTTTTCAAGCATAGTTTGTTTCCATTTCAAGCTTGTGTAAAAATGAAACCGGTTTCAAGCATAGTTTGTTTCAGTTTCAAGCTTGTGTAAAAATGAAACTGGTTTCAAGCATACTTTATCTTTGTTTCAAGCTTGTGTAAAAATGAAACCAACTTCAAGCAGAGTTTCCTGATTTCAAGCTTGTGTAAAAAATGAAACCATTCCCATTTTACCTCTCGTGATTTCCATTTTATCAGCTTGTTTTTCTAGATGAGCGTTGGTTCTCTCATTCCATCGTCCCCATCTGCTCGGCCAATCATACGCCTTCACTTGGTTGTTTTACCCATTCCTAAGGAACCACTGTGATGAGTGGTCTTGTTAGCCAGCCTCTTAACCTTTACTTGTTCTGAGAAGTTCCACCATTACCGGAACCAGTTGCTACCCTTTATACCACTCGTTCCTCCAGGAGGAGTCACCTTTCAGCTCTTTTCTGACTCTCTAAAATTGAAAAGATTGCCGAGTCGCTTGTCGTTTTGAGCTCGTTAAATTGGCTGCAAAGAAATATCTATCTAGTATACATTTACCCATTTTTTGGGCTGGGATAGATTATTTACGAAAAAGGAATACCCTAGCCTATCGCGACTAGGAGGTTCTCTCAGACATAGTTTTATACCTTTTCGGATCTGTGAGACTATCTACAAAAAGGGACTGTTGGAGTTTTCTTTTCCACTGTCTTTTCAAACTCTCTAAACATGAAAAGACACCGAGTTCTTCCTTTGTCAGACTCATTTAAACCTGATGACATCGGACTCCGTCATAATGACAATCCTTGAGTTCCTCCTTCCTAGGGCTCGTTAAATGTACTAGTTTGGATTTGTCCAAAGGAAAAAATTATATGACAAGCATATGGTATCCTCTTCAAGCTTATGTAAAAATAAAGAGGTACTCACCAAAAATGGTGGGGGGAAATTGAACCAGTATCACCGTCGTGTCGGCAGTATGTCACTCTTGAACATGGCACTTGTTTGCATTCGTGTCGGGTCAGGGAAATCTCATCTCTTTATCTGCTTGCCTCCATGGGTTTGGGTAATATATTTTGACCACTCATCTGCTCTTTGCCACGTCATCATGACCTCAGATCCTTTGATTTCAAATACTACCAAATCCAGTGTCGTGCCGCCGATATGTTCAAGAGAAGCTGGTCTCTGCGATTTTCAACCTCCGTCTGATTCTCTACTGATCTTGATTCACAAACATCATGTTCCTCTGTCTCGCGTCGATGATGTGGGAAACACTATGGCCCACCTTTGATCAAGGTCACTTCCTGTCAACTTCAGCTCATTGTCTAGGAGGCTGATCTAGAGACTCCCTTCAGGTACCTTGGAGCCTTCATGCCTCAATGGAAGTTTCTTCGCATTCGACGCAAGGTTTTCATTATTGACCTTCGATCGGATGATTCTATGGGTGTTCGAAGCCAGCTCATTGTTCAAATTCCGTGGATTGTACCTATAGTACCTTGAGTGCCATCTTCATCATTGGTGGTTCCTCTCACATCCGTTAATGACTTTCATTATTGGCTGGTAATCAAACGATGTTCTTGCATGTTCGACTTCAACTCACTTATTCACATGCTAGAACTTATACTATATTCGGGTCGAGATGGAGCACAAGAACCTGGATTTTGTCTGATGAAATCCAGGCTGCAGATTTTTTGTGGATTATCATGATTGGTTACATGACTCATTGATTAGATGGATGTGACCATACATGAGTCTACTTATTGATCCTTCTTGCATGGTTGTGTCCATACCTTGGATCCTGATTATTGTACACTCTATTATGGATGGCTGCGTCCATACCACATATCATGTATTTGAGATATCAGTTGTACTTCTACGTAAGTTTTCCAACGACAGTGTTTTCAGTTGGGCACATTCTCATAAATAATTTCACCCCTCTCTCTCTCTCGGGCCTCATGCTTTAGGGGGCATCTGTTACATAGTATTTTGTCACCGTCCCTTCAATCTCCCCGTACCACACATTGGAGGGATTTTTCTGTGACCTGTGAGTAGTGACATGACCTAAAACCACTTTCATGGCATCCCCTTTGACAAGGAAAATCATTCATCTGAATAAATTTTCCTCTGAAAAACCCTAAAAATAGATCTTTTAGCCTTGGCGCAACCAGCCAGTTCAGCCCTCGCGCCAATGGGGAAAATCCACCATAGAGGGCACACCAACTGGTGCTCTGTCCTAGTGTCTCACTCGCGCCAAGCTTAATAAGGGATGTTTTAAAAAAATAAATGGTGGAATTTTGATTCCAAAAAACTCCTGAACGAGTCACTAAAATGAGTTGGGTGGTTTGGCTTCAGATCTCCATCTATGGGAGGTGGTTTTCCACCTATTATGGAATCTTCCTTAGAGATAGGGCTAATCCCATGATTGTAGGGATCCCAACTCCTCTTCCTCCATCTATATAAGCTTGCCTTCTCCCTTAGCAAGCTAGAGCTAAACTCGTAGCAAGGAGACTATAGCCAGACAGATTTTGAGAGAGCAGCTGAAGAGAGAGAGCTTTGTCCCATTTTCGACAGGCTTCGTTGAGACATGCTCCGCTGTCAGCCCCACCGAAGGAAGATCAAGCGTCAGAGAATTGGGTTGTATCTTTCCTTTTTTATTTTAATGATAAGCGACTTTGATTATGGTTTCATTCGTGTGTATATTTCTTGATGCAATGAATTACATCCTCTCTAACTGATGTATGGTTACAAACTCTAGATTTTACGTTGTATATCGTTGTACTCTTCACATGTGTGCAGGTGTTCATACGTGTCGAGTAGAAGAATCGTGATCTGCCAAGCGAGGGACGGGAAGCGTCATCCTTTCTTCAACCACCACCGCGTAGGATCTGAGGTAGGCAATTCATTATGTTTTTGTCATTTTGTAACTAGAGACCTGTGTTACTGCGTGACTTGATTGTTGCTAGACTTGATCTGGGCTAGTAGGGATCGCCTCTATCCGTAGAGGGGATTTACCTCTCCAACAGCTCTAATGGTGATAGGTTGCAAGCTTAGAAAGATGCATGAATCTCCATCAGTGGACCATACGTTATATAGATCCATCATTTGAAACCTCTTATATTTGATAGCTTCAAGACCAGACATCATGCAATTCATTTCTGTAGTTGGAAGATTTCAAGTAGCTCCCAAACAAAGCCATCTATTAGTAGCTAAGAAGATTCTCAGATATCTCAAATTACCAATGGACTATGGTCTGCCATACCCCAGAGGTAAATATTTTTTCATTTATTGTTTATACTTATGTTGATTAGGCAAGTGACATGAATGATATAAAAATCAAAGGTGGTGGTGCTTTCTTTCTTGGAGAAAGTCTAGTCTCATGGTTAAGAAAGAATCAAGATTCCATTTCCTTATCTACAACTAAAGAAAAATATATTGCGGAAAATTATTGCTGTACTCAAATTTTGTGGATGAAGAAAAATTTACAAGATGTACAAGTGTTCTATGATCAACTCATTCCCATTATTTGTGATAACACAAGAGCAATCAACATGTCAAAGAATCATGTTTTTCACTCAAAAAAAAAACATATCACCATCAAGTACCATTTCATGAGAAAGCAAGTTGCAGCTCAGACTATGAAGTTGGAGTAGTTCCAACAAAATAAAAATTTGTTGATATCTTCACTAAGCCACTTTCTAGAGAACAATTTGAGTATTTGAGGCAAGATTTGGGAGTTGTGCCTCTTTCCTACCTCCACTAGCTCTTCCTTTAAGAGGAGGAAAGGCATTTGTGTATTTTTTTCAGCATATATTAGTGAAGCTTCCAAGTCCACAAGGATTACCATGATAGAGAAGGATTGTAGACATGATAAGCATAGTGATAGGGGGAGCATGATGGTGTGTTTTCCAATGATGTCAAAGGGGGTGGATCTCTAGTAATAAAAAAGAAAAGAAAAAAAAGGGAGATCTAGAGTGATCAAACCACATATAAAAGGAGAAATAATGGTGATCAACCACATCAACAATACTAGTAACTATACTACAACAACAGAAATATCAAGGGGAGTAGCCCTCAAAGGAGACAGTCTATGTTGACATGTTTCTACAAGAGCCAAGGGTGTTTTATTTGATGTTGGTGTTTCCATCAATGCCAAAGGGGGAGAATATTGGAATATGTTTCCATTGATGTCAAAAAGTTGTAGCAGGTGTTATCCAAAGGCATAGGTGTCAAAGAAATACCTCATGGAGCAGGTTGTAAGCACACAAGAAGGGCAAAGGATTTGAAATGGTGCTGAGGATTTTGAGCCAGTTTTGGAGAACCATGCCATCTCAAAAGCAAGTTTAACCAACCCATATGGACAGAGCTCTGAAAGATATTTCCAGTGGTATGTAGAAGTCACAAAATGGTCTCCTAGATCGAGAGATAGAGCTAGTCAAATTTGGTGACCACAAGATCAAGATAACAGAGTTAGATGAGGTTGGATGAGCTTTGGCGTGCAACCAAAGTTGGCACAAGTGCAAAACCTAGTGGCAGAGCATAAAAAATATGGAACAATATCACGTGGAAGCCACAACAACAACGAGAAGCATTTATATTGGGCAGGTGGAGCCCACCTAACAACCTTAACCCAGCGGAGTTACCCCGACAGTATATTTTTGGTGCACAAAACAAATGCAATATGCAGCGGATGCCAGGACAAGGCAGAAAAAGCCTCATCCAATAGGAAGTGGTCGACAGGTCCCAAAATTGATGGCTCAACCCTCTTAGGGCTATCCCATAGGGAAAACAAAGTGATAGTGCAGCAAGATGTCATCCTTGAGGTGGTGTTTCCACTAAAAACTTTTGTCTCTACACTCCAAGCAAAGATGAAGGAGCCTACCCCCTAGTGGCTTGAGATGAGTCACGAGCTTGTGGTTGGGGCATGTTGGAGTGGGGTCCCCTAGGGTGAATTTGGAGCAACTTTTTGTATGTATTTTCGATTATGCACGCTGTGTGGAAAGGTCAAGGGGCTTTGGGGTGGGTCAAAGTCCCTATTTTATGTAAATGGGTTGTTAAGGGAAAATGTTGGGCCTCAAACCATGGTTTGAGACCATAGTATCTGCGTGCTAAATGGATATAACTATAGATAGATTCTATTCAGAAGTAATGATATGTTTTGATCTAAGTAAGTGTTGATGTGAATGTGATACATTTTTTGAAGGGTTTCAGTATGGGTCAGGTAGAAAGGCTCTTGCTAGCTGTGTGTGCAGAGACCTAGTCCTGGTTGTGTGGAGACTCTGCTGTTTGTGTGCGCGGAAGGGTAATTGTAAGGGAAATTCTGACTGTAGTGAAGTGTTTGATCTAATACAAGGACTTTTTTGGTGAACCAAATGGGTTATGTGTTTGATATTTGAGCTATCTGTTTACTTTTTATTGCTTTGAGATCTCCTTACTTCTGTTACGATCAATTATATCTGCGCGAGTAAATCTATCCTTTATGAATGAATATATGTTGATGAGTAATCACATGAATAGATATGCTTAAGTTATTGTGCATTTTGAAGATATGATACTATTATATATATATATATATATATATATATATGTGAACGGTGGACCCCAGGAAACTGCGAGAATGGGGCCACTTTGACCACATATTCCTCCTCCATGATTGTCTCAGGTAACTCATGTTAGCGCAAGGAGTCACTCCTTGACTGCAAAAGGAGTAAGCCTTACACATCATTGTTCATTTTAAAGAAAAATATTTTGAATGGTGGGATGGCATCTTAAATATTTTGAAATGATTTCAACTCTTTTAGACCTTCATGCATTTGGCAAGTTGTGGCAAGTATAAATTGTATGGACAAGTTTGTAGTATAGGGGAGAAGATTGTGACAGATGAAAGGTAAAAGATAGGTGGTACTCAGTCTAAGAGATAAACTTATCTTAAATCAATCACACATATATAAGAGTGGCTTTTGCATAAACTTTGTTTTATGTAAAGGAAAAAAAATTAGAAACCAAAATACATGCATAAATAATCTCATAAATCCTTCATGAAACCTTCACTAGCATGCTCTACACAACATATAGATTATTTGTAGAAGATTGAATAGTAGATAATTAACTGTTAGATCCTCTAACAATTCTCTTACTCTTACTTTCTAGCTGTTGCAACTAATAAATTAGATGAATAAAAAAACAAGAGAAACACACCATACATTAGATAGTCCTTGAAACACAAAGTCCTCTAGCATGAAGTGCAAAAATGAGTTTTCTTTATTATGAAAAAGTATTTAGGTCGACCAAAATTTAACCCTGAAATAGTATTTACAAATGATATTTATTGAGAGAGAGGCACCAATGCCATCTCACCTAAAAATAAGGATTCACTCTTCCTCTCATTACATGGGAGTTATATCATATTAAATACATATCCTATCGAACTATAACTAACATGAAAGATGTAGATAGGAAGAAAAATACTATTTGAACTGTGCTGTTGACTCATGCTAGAAACCTGCCTACTTTTCTGTTGATCTGTCTCTCCATGATCTTGGTTCTTTAAAACCCATGTAGCTTCATTAAATGTGTCATTTAACAACCTCAAAACCACTTATCAACCATTACTTGAAATTTACATATCATTAAGAATCCTTATCATCCTTGGAATAGCTTGAAAATTTTCTTGACAACTGTCAAAAATCACTAAAAATAGATGCTACCGGAACTTTCGGTAAAAACCTGTAACTGTGTAAAAAATGTAATGCTACAGGAACTTTTGGTAGTTCTCTATTTCATTTTAAAAAATGCACAGAAAGACATTTGAAAAATTATGTGCAGATTAAAACATTTTGAAAATTGAGTTGTTACAAAATATAACAAATAGGTAAAATTATACTTCATTGGGACATCCTTTTACCCCTCCTCCATATGAGCTGCCACTTCTACAAGCTTGTCTAAATTTTATTTACTTTCAATTGCTTTTGTGACCTTGTAGTCCTGGTGGTTGTCTCTTTTGCAATGGCCTTTTTCTCTTCTAAGTTCTTCTGGGATTTTATTCTCTTGGAGGTTCATGTTTGCTGGCCTGAAGGAGCTTTACCCTTTTCTTTATTATTGAACCCACTATATTCTACAATTGAAGGTGTTACAATATGTAACCCTTCAGATTGCCTCTCCACATCTATAACTTTTGTCATCAATCTCAGGTTATATAGGGTTTTGGATTTCAACTTGAATTTGTTGCTATCTCTTGTGTGTATTTTCCTTCTGCTAACAGCATATCCTGCATCCTTTTGTCTTTTCCTACTGCTAACAACATATCGTGCATCCTTGAGGAGATCCTCATATGATTTGGTAGGCTGATAATCCTTCTGAACCTTATGCTGAATTTTTTCTACCGAAACGTCTGGCAATACCTGTTATTTTGATTTTTTTGCAGCTACAATCTTTCCTTTCCGTGCTTTAGCATATATCTTGGGAAAAGGAGAAATAGGAGGCAAAATCTTCATTGATTTGGGCTTGCTAATAGATGAACCTTCTCCTTTCTCCAAATTCTCTTAAAATTTGGTTGGGGGAGTCTTTTCCTTTTCCTTTTTGTCCTTAGCCTTCTTGTAGATATTTACCTTCTTTGCTTTTCTTTTAGTCATTTTACCAACTGATGAAGTAGTTGGTTTCTGAATTTATCCCTTCTAATTTACAGGTTGATAATTTTGTTGTGAGGCTAGAGGTTGTTGAGAAGGAATGTTTTTTGTAGGTGCAGGTTGGCCTGCCCTATAAAATAGGAAATTCTCCCAAGTCTGGTTTCTTCTTTTGAGTTCTTTAACAATCAACACCTTGATAAGAGCTTTATGGTAGATGCTATAATATGAAGTTGCTGCATGGGTTTGTGTTCTAGATGACATCTTATTCAAGATTTTCAGTAGGAAGAAAGGTAGGTTAAGAGTCTTCATACCTGCAAGGATAAACAAAAACCTCATGTGATATAGAAATGCAATAGTATACCTCCTCTCACAAGTAAGATAGATCTTAATGAGCTTGACAGTTTCAGCCCATTCATCCTTGAGATAACTACTAGGAATCCCTTTATCCCATTTAGGGTCTCTGTATTCATCCTTGATGAAGTTGTTCAAGTCTCCTCTAGTAATAACTTGGTTTTCGAACCATTTCTCTCCTTCCCATGGGAGGTTTTAAGCTTCAGCAATGGATTGTGTTGATACCTGCAGTTTGAGGCCATAAACATTTGCTTCTTGTCCATCGAATGAGATGGAAAATTCTTTGGCTACTCCTAGATGAGAGCTTCCTGAACTTGAGAAAAATGGGCACCACCCAGCCTATACAAAAAACCTCCTCACATTCGGTTTGGCATCTATTAAATTAGCCCCTTGAGGTTCAATATGCTTAAGGTTTCCTCCTTTAGTCATCAGAGCAATAATGAAGGCTATCTACTAGATAAGAAAGGTGTCAAGATTAAGAAAAATTACTTTACAGGTGTTGTTGAATCCTCAATGTAAACTGTCTGAAAACCCAGTCTCCTCTTCAAGCTGCTCACTGGAACTGCTTATTCACCAACAAATGAATTTGAAAATTGATTTCTTTCCTTTTCTTTCGGTGATTTTAAGTGATTTTTTGGTTCAATTTTCCATGCATGGGATATTTTCATTATGAGAAGTATCCAAAACTGTATACCACACATCATGATATCCATAATTAACTTTTAGTTGCCTTCTTTGTTTCATATTCTCTGCAACAGGTGGTTGGAGTTGAACGGTGTTTGAGTTGGCAGTCACCTTCATCGCATTATTTATGGCAGGCCTAAAATTTTGGCAGTGCCCATGCATCACTAACCAATTGGTCACCACATTAAACTATAGATCCATTATTAATTTTGGTAATAAATATGTACCTTTGACATGTGGGCACAACAACTTGGGATGACAGACAACACAAACATCGGTTGGTCTTCATGACTGCACATTGACACCTAGCTCTTCCACGTATGACCACTACTAACTCGAAATCATTCAAATTTAACCTTTCCTAACACATGACATGGTTCATGATTAAAAATATTTAAACCTTAGTTGATGTCAGGAACACGTGTCTAACTCGAAAGCGGGTGCACTTTTCTTATTTTTTAAAAAACAGGGGAAGTTACTGAAATTTCCAGTAGCATCAGGTATAGGAAAAACAAACATAAAACATAGTTAAGACATATTGTCTGATAGGGTTGAAACAGACGCTACCAGAACTTATGGCTGCATTCTAAAAAACTTTTAAATTTACAATTTTTTATCCAAAAAAAAAATAAAAAAGTAAAACACACTCATGACTGAGCATAGAACTCTGCTAACAACTTAGACATGGGTTTCTTTTGGCACTCAGTCATAGTGGAGCACAACTTCAGGGTCTTTTCTTTTGGGGCTTTGAGGTTCCCTGATGTTTGACCTTTCTTGGTTTTCACAGGCGCAGAAGTCTCAGCAACCGGCGCAACAAGATACTCTTCAAGGCACATAGATGTCATACTGGGAGGGATAACGTAACCTATCCCCATACGACACAACTCCTCCTCAAACCCCAGATCCAGACCAGACATAGACAATGAGTAAATTTCAGAAATAAAAGAACTCAAGGCAAAAAATTCACACATAAATCAAAGGGAACTAATGCGACCCCGTATGTCATATTTATAGCTTTGGCGCATCTTCAACAGTCCCTTATGCAATAATGTGTCTCCATAAATGACAAAACGATTCCAAATCTGGTAAAATCCCCTCATTAAATGCAACCTAGACGTTCCCTTAAATGGTAATAAAACTATCTTTTCCATATTTATTTTTCCAACAGCTAGATTTTGGCACTTATGTGACCCATTCAACCTCCTCATGCAACTACCGCGTGTGCGTCGCACATGTCTACGCATCTTCCATCCCTTCTATGTAGATCCAATACTCCGGCCATATAGTCATTTGGTGCATGCAAGGAGAGGGTCATCTCTATATGTCTTCAATCAGATTCCATTAACATACATGAGAAGATATTCACTGCTCAACGTGGCCAGGCACTCTGCATCTCCGTCAATGATCTCCTTAACAATATATGGGCCTAGCCAATGCATCTTGAACTTCCCTGGGTGGCGTGCAAACTTTTTGTCATACAACAAGACCAAATAATCTTCCTTAAATACCTTTGTCTGATGTGTGTATCATGCCATGCCTTTTCATGTGACTTTTGTGCTAGTCAATGTAAAATTTCAATAAAGTGATCTTCAAGTGCGACCAACTATGATAATCATTCCTCCATAATATCTTCTTCTACCATATTTCTGAATGTTGCTATGTGTAGACTAGGAAAAATGTACTCCATCGGCAACACAACTTCTTGCCCATACACCATCCTGAACGGTGTCTTGCCAGTCAAAATTTTACATGTGGTTCGATATGCCCAGAGAAATATGGGTATGTTCTCATCCCAATCGTTCCGGTTAGCATTGAAAATATTAGTAAGCACAATCTCCAATATCTTATTGAAAGCTTCCACCACACCATTTTGCTGTGGGTGATATGGAGTGACCTTCTGATGATTAATCTGGAACTATTCTATCAATGCTTCAATGGTTTCATTCACAAAGTGCGTACCTTGATCACTTATCAGAATCTTAGGGCATCTAAAGCGAGTCACAATATTCTCGAAAATGAAGTGTGCAGTTGTGTCCACACTGCAATCCTTCACTGTCTTGCTTCAACCCATTTGGTTACATATTCAGTCGCAATAATTATTTAACTCGCGTCAATCTTCTTTCCTGGACGGTTAATAGGTCCAACAAAGTCGATGGCTCATTTCTCAAATGCTTGCAGCACCACCTGTGGATGTAGGGGAATCTCATCTCTGCGCGATGGCTATCTAGTCTTCTGGCATACATCGCATGCATGACAATGCGCATAGGCATCATTGTCAGGGAAAATTTTAAGGATGGAATTGTATCTTAAAGTTATGAAACCTTGGCGAATAATACTAGTCCCTAATATGTAAATTGTAAAATTTTTGGCTATATTTTTGTAGAAATACTTATATTTCCAATGATTTTATATTATTCAATATAATATTTTGGCGATTTTTAAGGTAAAATAATGGTGTACTATAAAATTTGGGCGAATTATTTTAGAAAAAAATGGAAATTGGCGAATCTTGTTTTTTGAAAAAGCATGGAAAATTAGCCCACCTGCGAATATTAGCCCCTAAAACTAGCCCACTTGCAAATATTCATTGTGCAATGTGGGCCACCATAACCCAGGTCGCAAAATATTTTGCGCAGTTTCCATCCCTACATAGTGACCGTCGAAAACCCCTCCATGAGCTTCATCTAAGGTGTCATGCCTTTCAAACTCCAAAACATATCTTCGCAGAACTTTGTCTGCACCCATCTTTTACAACTCGCCAACAATAATAGAATAGACAGTTGTGTGCACCATGAGTTATTTATTTTGTTTCACTGTATATTTCTCAGGCACATGTCCAGTAGTCAGGAATTAAATAATATCAGGGAAATGATCATCAACTAATTTGATCGCAAACAACTGTGCATCTGGTAACCCATCTTGCAAGCTAGTAGGTTCTTCACTAGTCTCAATGCGCAACAGATGGTCTAGCCCAACATTCAGTCTTCCTAGTTTCAAAATTATCTCAAAATCACACTCCTGGAATAGAAAAAACCACCTAAAAATCTCCCCCCCCCCAACACAGGCTTATTGACCAGGTACTTCAAATAAGAGTGATGAGTAAACATCTTGAAATGTCCTCCTAAAAAATAGTGGCGTAATTTCTGCAACTCATACACCATCTCCAATCCTTCTCTTTTTGTGGTTGAGTAATTTTTTTCTGCACATGAGAGCTTCTAACTAGCATAATAAATAGGGTGATCGATCTCTCTAGCTCCGGTTGTGCTAAGATAGCTCCGATCACGATGGAGGAGGCATCAACATGCACATGAAACACCTTTGACCAATTTGGAATGTTCAATATGGGTGTCGTGACCATCTTTTCCTTCAATGATTCAAAACTCTTCTGGCATTCCTCATCCCAAAAGAATGTCACTTCCTTCTTGATAAATTTATCCATGGGCACAATTATTGGCGCATAAACCTTAATTAACTTTTGATAATATCTAGTGTGCCCCAATATTGAGCACAATTGTTCGACATTCCCAGATACCTCCAAATTAACAATTAGTGTCATCTTCATGGGATCTACCATTAACCCTTGCTGGAAGACAATGTGACCCAAAAATATCCCGAATGGCACACAAAATATACACTTATTCAAGTTCAGTGAGGTCTGATACTTTCTACAGGTATCCAACATTAAGCGCAAACTTTAGACATGCTTTTTCAACAACCCAAAGATAGTCCAATCATCAAAATATACTTCCAGGAGCTTATGGATATATTCCTTGAATGTAGCTACTACTACGCGCGAGAATATAACAGGAGCATTATTCAAGCCAAAGGGCATGACTGTATATTGGAAAGATCCCCATTCTGTTGCAAAGTTGGTCTTACTGTTGTTATCGCTGTTATAGGAAAAATGACCTCCTCATCAGCTCAGAGGAAAAAATAACATGGAAGGAATAAAATGACCTAGACAAGACCCATTTTTGCCAAGGTAACGCACCCTAGAAACGGCTAGAAAATGTTATAACGCACTTGAGCCATGCAAAGGGAGCGTTAATGCCTAGGGTAATGCCCTGTCTTGCCCAAGGGGCAACGCTAACCGTGTTTAAGTGTGAAAAGGGAAATATCTTGCGGAAATCAGACTGGCATTTCCAGCTTTCTCTCAAAAGTGAATAAGTTCAAAATAGAAACTAAATGGAACATACCTTTTATTAGGCATTGCCAAACACAACATAACTCCTATGGAAGGCAAAAGCAAAGGAAAGCAAGGACACATCTAGATCTTTCCCGATTTGAACAAGTTGAAAGAGTTGGCAAGGTTTGTCCTCTTCATCTCCTATAAAATGGAGCTATGGGCTCTTGGTCTAAGGTCGACGGTTTGATTATATGTGGAGTAGAATTTCATTATTGTAGTGTGACGCTTGAAGATTGGTGAATTTCATTGAGAGCTTTCTGCCCTGAGCGCCATCACACTTGGAGATAGAGAAAGAGAGAGAGGAATTGGAAGATTGAGGAGGGCTTGGTGCAACTGACGGTTGTAATCCTCCTTTTTATAAATCAATAAAACTGTATCTGTTTTGTCCATTCAATGCATCAGTGTCACAATTGTTTTTCAATCGTCTATGTAGCATGATATGAATGGGTGAGATCTATATTATTTCATGTTTCTTATATGCTAGTTTAATCGATAAGAAGCTATACTGTTGTAGAGATTACGCCAGTGCTTTGATTGATTGCAGGATTTGGATTTGGAGCCAGTGAAGAAGGATCTCTACTTCGTTGCTTAGCGTTCTCCATAGGATCTGTTGTCCATAAAGAGGTAATCTCTCCATATTTTTTTGTCGATTATATATATTAGCATGAACATGTATGCAACGTCTTTGTGAACTTTACAACTTATCTGACTATCTGCCTCGGGCACCGGAAAGCCCTGAGAGAGATATTTAATAACCACCACCCAATCATATTACCCTATAGCAGAATTGGTGACTCCGCTGGGGAGTAAACCCCAAGTTTTCGAGTTGTTCCTATGACATTACCTTTTTCCCTCTGTTCACATATCCTTCCGACCAGTTTATATGCTCAGTGAACATCTCAAAAGCTCACAGAGTCCAGATTAGACCCTGCTTAGCCATCTATTTAACTTTACCCTAACTAATGCTTCCCTTGCAAGTGTTTCAGATTGTTATAATGCAGTCTATGCTCAGATAAATTGTGTTAGTCTCAATATTAACGCTCTATAGCCTCTTCTTGCCAGCGTTACTCGGCCAAAATCTGCTGTTTACACCTCTATTGTGTTTCCCTTTGGCTGTGGAGTTATTGGCCATTAGAATAGTTTCTCTTGCTAGATACCTGTGCTTGTTTACCAGCTAGCATTTCTGTCTTTTGTTCTTGTTTAAAAAAGTTAATATCAATCGCATCTACTTTTTGAAAAGGAAATTTTCTTTTAGTTTTACGAACTTAGCTGAATTAATTCTGAAAAATTTTGGTTAAAAAGATGTTAAGAGAAGATAGATAGATGTCTGAATCTTTAAAGTTGAACTGTGTTATTTGAATGTTTGGTGCACGGATGTTGAAAGAAATCTCTCCTTGTAGAAAAAACTCTTCATTGAATTGAATATTTAGAGCATATTTCTGCATGGTTTTTGAGTCAGAGTCTCATCACATTTCATACTTCCACTCCCCCTCTGCAAGACTAATAATCAAGTACACTAAGAATCAAGTGATAATAAAATTAATCATATAAAATTTTCTGAGGTCACACCAATAGTAGTTCAGGCTAGGATCTTGTGGTAGGAGAAGTGAGAAAATCACTGAAGATCTCAAAACTTGAAACTAGAGTCATTAATAAGTGAAATCCTACTACACTCATATTATCGGGACCACTCCACTAACACTGGAGTTAAGCATGAGACAAAACCAGGGTGCATGAGAAGGTATCCCACCTTCGTGTGCATTCAGTGGGTATGTTATATATTGGGGTTCTGTTTGGGGATGTCGAAACTAGATTGGGGATCTAGGTGTTCTACCCATATAGCGTGTTGTCTATGACCATGACACCCATGATGATGTTTTTGATTTGAGGTATATTTAGTTACCAAACTTTTTAGGGACTTACATGAGGTGATTGGGATGGGCTGTCCTGGTACCTAAAATAGACGAACCTACTCTGTCTTCGATCTTTGGGAGGGTACTCGTTTTCACAAGATTTCTTACACCTATTGTTTGAGGTTCGAGCGAAGCTCTAGAGTAACCATAATTGTTTTTATGACTAAAACTCTCTATATTCTACTGTGATACTGGGTTTCATCTCTAGCAAACGGTAGTACTCAGACAGGGCCACCCTATTCTGGCTACCTGTTGATTGATTTTAGAAATTCCTTTTTCTTTTCTCTTTTTTAGGTGTTTGGTTACTATCCCTGAGACTTTATAATACATCACAAATAATTAAAATTTGCTAAAAATAAATAGGTCACCATGGCATCTTTTGACCCTCATCGTCTGTCTCGATGATAGCGAGGTCTCCCTCCATTAACACCGAAGGAGGAGTCGAGTCTTGGTGAACCCGTGCCTTCTTCGAAAGACCAGTCTCTAGTGACAACCCCTGATTTTCACATAGCTCCATATCACACGGAATTTCCATAGGATCCTTTTATGGAAGGAGTCGTACCTCCTTGCAATCCTCCACTCACTAATTTGTCGGTGCCAGTGTTAGTGCAGATTACACCAAGCCAAGATATGTCTTCGGCTGCACCAACATCCGTTTCACAACTAGCATCCATAGGGTCGATGCTAATGGCAACCAACCCAAGTTTTCCACCATCTTCCCTGCCGGTAGTCAGTTCTACGCAAATAATTAGCAACCCCAATAGCCAACCTATGTCTGGTCCCAACACTACGGTCACCACAACTTCTAGTGGATCTCTGAATCCTTCGAGATCTACTCCTACAGTGACTACACCGGGACCCACGGTGCCTGCTCCCACGAGCGGGGCTACTTCGGTTCCTTTTAGCAACACTTTTAGTTGGAACCCTTTGCTGAGTTCAAACCCCTTGGCCACCATGCCAAGGGGCAGTGTCACCAACACACAGACAACAGGGGCACTTCGGTACCCCTGCAATTATTAGGACAAACGGGACAACCCATTGTTAACATTGTCCCTTTAAGTGGTCAAAATTTCATTATAGGGTCTATGTCGTTTCTTAACTATGTGAATAGCAGCATGCCTCTGGCTAGCTCTATTGCATCCATATGGGCAAACCAACCCCAAAATCCATTTGGAAAAGGGGGAAACTTTTATATTGGGGGCAACCAACCGTTAGCCCCCCAGTACAATATACCCTACGAATAGCAACCATACATCCCTACACCCCCACTCACAAATTTTTTTTATCAACAAAGCCTTACTTATCCTATTGGTAACACATTGATGGGCAGACCCTATGGTCCGAATAGTCAGCTAATACTTCCCTGGCTAGATCCGGGGGCAAACACGCAATTTCCATTTTTGGCAGCTCAAGACATCCTCGACATCTACAAACTGACCAATTATCCCATCGACCACAACCCACTCTAGCCTCCAGTACTGCACAAGATTCCATCTGACATCCATAAATTAGACGGGAAACAAGGGGACAATCCGGCCACACATGTCACTACCTTTCATCTATGGTTTTTTTCTAACTCCATGGTGGATGATAGTATCTAGCTTCGAATTTTCCCCCACACTCTCACAGGCAACGCTGCCAAATGGTACATTGAGTTACCACGCAGAGCCGTCAACACTTTTGGCATCTTAGCTATAAAATTTCTTAAGAATTTACAATTACCTGTTAGATAATAAACCAACATGGAACTCTTAACCTCGGTGCGCCAAGACATTGCCACCCACATCTCTGATCACATTCATGAATGGAGACGCAGGAGGAGGCTAGTCAAAGTGCCAACCCCAGATCATCTCTTATCTAACTGGTTTTGTAAGTCACTCTTACCAACCCTAGCTAAGGACATTTGTCTGTTTGATGCAGTAATGAAAGATCAATCCATTCGTTGTGCATAGCATTTAGATCTGATCTATTAGCAAGCTGGCACACTATATGATCTACTCCCCCATGCCCCTATTAATCTGAATCCTCCCGCTACTCAGAAACTTGGAGCACATGCCGACGGTCTCGTTGGTGCAATCTCTAGTGTAGCCATAAAATAGCCTAGTGGGCAAACCTCCCAACCATCTTCGGCTGCCACCACCCCTAACCAATCGACTACTCTTCCTACTGTTAAGGTAAATTCTGTGAAAATTTCACAAAAACCTAGTGGCAAGAATAAGAAGAACAAGAAAGAGACCTCTTCTTTAGAAGAGCAGTCAGATCATCAGAATAATCCCAATTAGAAAAAAAATACTAAAACTGACAAAGGGAAGGAGAAACCCATGAAATTTCCTTGCAAAATGTGCGGAGGACCACTTGACATACAAATGTCCTCAGCTGTAGGAATGCATAGATTTTATCACAAACAAGGACTCTGTAAGGACACCTACCATTCTTCATAATCCCTTCCCTAATCCACAGTAGCAACAAAAACACATGGTTGCAAACCCACCACAACCCCCACAAAAGGGCAATGGTGGTACACATCCTTTCGGTGAAGGATCGTACACCATTTATGGTGTAGAAAGTGTTGAACTCCAGACACGAGACAAACTCTATGGAAATCCTGTCATTGATACTCAGGAACATTAAATGGCGTAGAAAGTGTTGAACTCCAGACACGAGCCAAAATCTATGGAAATCCTGTCATTGATACTCAGGAACATGGTACTAGTTAAAATCCACTACCGCCCAACGATTTGCATATCGAACGGCCTACTGCTAACCCCACAATTCATCCCCCTAAAGGGACACTTTGACGCATGACTCATAACATCTCTGCATGTGCCGCCCAAAACTATGACATTGTAGAAGATTTGGTGCAAGCACCACCAGCTATGTCTGCTCTCGAAGTATTGCAAACTTTCCCAACACAAAGGAAAGCCTTTCTTTCGGCCATTGGTGGAATTGACCCCCAGGATTCTACACTACGCATCTTTGGCATGGAGAAATATGAACCTCGCCTCTCATACCAACTTGCATTCTAGGTGCAGGTTGTGTCGAAAGGGAGACCAATCCATCATACTGTCATAGACGAAGGTGCTTCAACTTGCGTTATGTCAACTACTTGCTGGCTCGCTTTGGGTTCTCCTACTTTTTCTCCGCCGTCGAATTCCCTTAAAGCTTTCGATGGCCACACTTTCCTCCCAAAAGGTTACCTTGCTAGCTTTCCCATTTCCCTTAGTGGGAAAATGATAACAGTGGACATAGAAGTCATAGATCGTCATCTCGACTATAATCTATTGCTGGGTCACAGTTGGTCTTACGCAATGACTGCCATTGTTTCTTTGGTTTTCTGACTCATCCTCTTTCCATTTGATGGGAAAATAGTCACAGTGGATCAATTATCCTTTTGCACCCTCGATTATTCCACGTTACCAAGTAGCACTGTGCCCGTAGTAGGAGGCGTTCCTGACTCATACGTCAATATTGGTACCGGTCTTCTGAAGGCATCTTCCCTAATGGGTTGCTTTCCTCTCCCCTCGCCTGAGGTTCCACATATGGTTGCAATGATATCCACCACTTTGGATGGCTCTATCGATCCCTGGATCCTACCGGCGCCTTTAGAAAATTGATTCCTAGGGAGATCAGATGCCACTCTCACTAGCCGAGTTGGCTTATCAAGCCATCCAAATTACATCTGAACCCTCCACAACTTTGGTTTCGACCAATGGTACAAACCTTCGGCCCATCATGTTTCTTTCTAAAGATCTCCTCGATGAAGTCCAACCTACGGACGAAGCTATTCGAGAGGTCATGTCTCTAGAAGAACGACCTTGGGGAGAGTTCCACCATCGCGCATCGATGTTCGATTCAGAGATGATAACTACTTAAATCCCATCTTTTGACCCACTTTAGATCGTTCCCTCCGTTTACACGACTGTTCAAACTATCGATTCGAAAGGGAACATGGGCAATATTTCTAAGACTATGCTCATCGATATCTCAGTCAAAACGGGTATCGTGGAAAACATTCATACTGGAGCAGATTGCAATCCTGAGGAAATTGCATGCTTCACATCCCTTTTTAAGGAATTTTGTGATGTGTTTGTTTGGTCTTACAACGAAATTCCTAGCATATATCCATCTATAGTCGAACACGAAATAAAAGTTTATGACAATGAAAAACCTGTTCGGCAAAGACTCTGACCTATCCACTCGGGCAAGGCAGCCGCCCTTAAGACTGAAGTTGAAAAAAATTTAAACGTTGGTTTCATCTATCCCATTCCTTTGACAGAATGTGTTATCAATCTAGTTCCTGTAAACAAAAAACAAGGCACCATCTAGGTCTGTGTTGATTATTTCGATTTCAATGCCGCTTGTCCAAAATACAATTATCCTACGTCATTCATTAGATCAGATCCTTGATGATTGCATCGGATGTGAATCTTTTTACTTTATGGATGGTTTCTCTGGATATAACCAGATTGCGATTAAAAAATATGACCATCATAAAACTGCCTTCATTTTTCCTTGGGGCACATTTTCATATCGTAAACTCCTATTCGGTTTGAATAGTGCAGGAGCAACTTTTCAAAGGGCTATGGACTACGCCTTTCATGACATTAGGAATATTTTACAGGATTACTTGGATGACCTTCCGACTCATTCCAAGTAGCGATCCCATCACCTCACGCATATGAAACAAATCTTCGCTCGATGTAGGTTCTAAAATATACGTCTAAATCCACATAAGTGTGTATTTTTTGTCGAGTCTGGATGCCTTCTGGGCTTTATTGTCTCTAAGCATGGGATTAGGTTTTATGCCAATAAGGTTAAGGCAATCATTGAATTACCCGCACCACAATCCATTCTGCAACTCCAATGTTTGCAAGGGAAAGAAAACTTTTTACGTCGTTTCATAGTCAACTATGCTGAGATGACAAAAGGCTTTATGCGTTTATTAAAGAAAGGAACACTATATTTGTGGGATGACCAAGCTCAACTATAGTTTTATGCCTTGAATCGAGCTTTCTTTTTAGGGACTTTTTCTAGCTCGTAAAAATGAAAAAACCCCGAGGTTCCTTCGTCGGGCTCGTTAAACTACCACGACAAAGGAATATGAGCCATTACTTTTATTTTTTTCAAAGCTCTTTAAACAAAAAAAGTAACCGAGTTTTTCTCCATGTGACTCGTTAAAATTTCACGGAGAGCACCGAGTTTTTCCCTGTTAGACTCGTTAAAATTTCACAAAGAACATTGAGTTTACTCCGTCTCCTTGTACTCATAAGAAAATGAGGTAGAAGTCCATCGAACATAGATTTATCTCTTTTCTGGATTCAATGGACTAACTCATGGAAAATGAACTGTTTTGGGCTTACTTTTCTCCCTCTGTCATGCCTGGTTATCAAACATGACAAAGGTACCCCCTGGAGTTGTCTTTTACGATGTTTTTCAAACTCTCTAAATATGAAAAAATCACCGATTTTACTCGTCTGGACTTGTTAAACTTACTCAGACATGGAAAAAATTTAGATAACATGGATACTTCTTCTGTTAAATTTTCAATAGGTCGATTTGGCAGCACAAAATCTTGAACATGGAACTCCCCAGAAAACTCTTTCGCATTTAGCCGAACCCTACCATCTATGAGTTTAGCCTTCATCTCCCAGTGTTCCTGCATTGGTGAATCCTAATACACTTTGGTGTTCATTAAGCCTAAGTTGCCTAGTACCCTGTTAGAGTGCCTTCTATTATTCAAGAGGATCCCGCTATCTAATGCTCGTTGTATCAACCAAAGCCATCATATACCAGAACTTATTTGTCATCAATTATTCCCACTTGCTCTCGATTATTTCCATAAAAAAAAATCATCTTTTCCCGTTTCTTGTCAACTGATGTAGGACGCCTCAGTGCCTAACTTTTGACAGATCTCTTCCTATTGACTTCAACATCTTATCTAGAAAATTGATCCAGAAACATTTCAGTACCCAGATAATTGCACACATCAGTGGCAGGTCATGTTGTGTTTGGTTGGGGGTTCTCATTATTGGCTCACGATCGAATGATTCTACGAGTGTTCTGTTAGCCCCCAATAAATTTTTGACAAGAAAAGTAAGGGGCTAAATTTTTTCTGAGCCTTCAATGAATGCATCTCCCCTGAAGACACATCATCCTTGAAGTCTCTTGTGCCTTTTCCTGTGATGAAATCCCCACTACTGATTCCTATTATGAAGCCTCTCTGATGATAAAAAATTGTGCTCCTAAAGGTCTTCATTCGCCCCTGGTACCCCTGCAGAATTGTCCATTTCATCCCTTTTCTCCCTTTTCAAAGTTCCCCTTTTACCCCAAATTCCCTCCCCTAATCCTTCTAAATCCTCCTCAAAATCCCCCCCTAAACCATGCACACACCCCTGGTGTAGTTTTATTTCCCCTTATTTCCCCTATCGTTACCCTTGGTAGGCCTGAAAAATGCACATTAATGGGCCACAAATCCATTTTCTCCATGATATGGGTCCTAGCCCCTTTCGGCCAAGCCCCTGTATCTTTTTCCTCCACGTGACCCAGCGCCATGACCAGGCACCAGAGCAGGAAGTACTTATCTCATATGTTCATCGGGCGCGTTTTCAATCGTTGATCTAAATAGAGTGGACGACGATCGCCGCCTCCACAGCAACCATCGTTCAACCCGTTCGCCGCGCAATCAAAGATCCACCGTCCATTCGAGCGATGATCCGACGGTCCTTTTTCTCCAATCCGCCTGGTGGTCCACACAACCGCGCCAACACTGTTCATAAACCATCCGGTTTCTATCACACCGCCTTTCGGAGGTAGGCGATATTTTTCGATGGGCCAGCGATTACATACATCATCTGACGTGTGGCACCGATACAGCTAGAAAACCACCCTCCCATCACGCATTAAATTTCGTCCATGGACGCCGACCGATATTGTTGTGCATCGTCCGGTCTAGGGCGGGCGATCCAACGGTGATCGCTTCACGAAGCTGTGCACGCAATAATCCATGGCCACCATACCCCTGGCCCACCATTCATTGCCCTCTGACGTGTTCCCAGCCATCGATCTCCTCCTGAGATTGGACGATTCAGATTCAAAATCAGCCCGCCATTGTATCGTGCCGCCACGTCGCTCATTCCACGTGTTTCTGCCCACCCTCCATATATATTCATTCAAATGATAATTTTCGAAGGTTTTTCATTTAAATCTGCTGCGCTCCGCCAAATTTCACCATTTTCCACCATTCGCCCACATTATTCCACCATTTCACCAGCTGCACGGCCATTTTCACCGTCAGCACTGCATCCACCACCCCCATTCATTGTTTTCTTAACTTGTTTTTGTATTTTTCAGGGTTTCAGAAAGGCGGAAAACCGCCATGGTTCATATGTATCATTGTAAACGGCATGTTGTGTAGAGAGAGTTGAATTTGGAAGCTAGTACTACAAGGAAATTCCCGGAAAGGTAGCGACGCCATAAATATTATCCAAGGACAGTTCAATCTCCGCGAAAAACCTATCCGGTGCCATTAAAACCCAGATCTTGCAGATTGAGACATTTATGAAGTGACGGAGAAATACCAGCTAATGATCAAGGATTTCAATGTTCAGTATTGAGGATTTTAAGCCTTAATCCATAATTCTAAAGGCAGAGTATCAGATCGAAAATCCTGAGGATCACACAGGAGGTCCAGCGCGTAGAAAACAATGTAATTAGGGTTTCAAATCAGCGGAATGTTTCTTCTTGAGCAAGGACACGGTAAACATTATCGTTTCAGTCTACATTGTGTCCAAGCGAAGTCCCCCCCCCCCCCCCTACAGCAGTCCTATGCTATCAGAAGCATTTGTTGCACAGTATGGCAGATCTTAGTGTCCTGATTCTACGTTTTTCTTTAATTCACCAGAAGTACTACAGAGTACTGCAGCCAAGTACATCAGAGACATACCTGAGTAAATGGGAGCCTGGAGAAGACCACTCTTTCACCCAAAGAGTACCAGAGATAAATGCACAGGGTTTAAATAGAATGGGATTCGGCCTTCTTCCTCTTCTGAGTTTTTAATGTTGCATTTAGTTTTTCACCTACCTTCTCTGCTCCACTAGAGCTATAAATTCATGAAGAAACTCATTGTAAAGGTTGTTGATCAGTTATCATAGAATTGCAAGTAGTTTCTTTTGAGACATAGTCTTCGTGTAAAGTTGTAAGATAGGCTGAGGAAGATGTTTTTAGACTGAGTATTCAGCTATTGGCAATGTTGTACTTGACTGGTATTACTATTTAATATGACAAGCACATTTATTTTGATCCTGATCTAAAGCAGCGGTGATTTTTTCCTATCTCTGTGTTTTAATTCATTTCATTTCATTTCGTTTCTATTGGCTTGCATCAGAATATTGGCATAGGATTTACCCTTGCTAGGTACCCTATGTTTCTACTCTCCTCGCCTTCGATGTTTTCTGCTAATTTTTTATCTGAGAATTGATTTCAGTTGATTTAACTAGTGTAGTGGATGATATTTCCTGCTCTCTAATGTATGAATTAAATGAATCCGTTCTTAGATGTTCTTGTTAGGATTTAGTTGGAAGATTTTGGAACACTGGGGATTAGAGTTAGCCCTGTCCACTAGGATCCATGTGCGACCAGCTGGTCTTTAAATTTGTGTCTAAATCTGTGTGCCTCCTCTTTCCTACCATCCCATACCAAAATCATCTTTAAGATCCAATGTTTTAGATGACTAGCCCAATTGAAAGCCTGCATATTGATTAGCAAGCAAATCCTTTCCTGACTCCATTTCCCAATGGTCTTGAATGCTCCCTGGAATACTTCACCTCTGCCTTATCCTCTTTGCTCATCTTGTCTTACATTGAACCCTTCTTTCCTGATAAGCAGCAACCATACAAACAAGCAAACAAATAAACCTTGTGCCAATAACTAGCCTAACATATTAAACTTCGAGCTTCAAAGACATTAAACCTTTGCTTATATAGAGAGATCCCTCTCTGGACCCAGGAAGGCTAGATACCAAGGTCTGAAATTGGTTTGATGTTGTCTCATATTTTGGTCTTGCCAATCTGGCCAAAACATGGGAACCCCAACATAATGGCGACTCCGCTGGGGAGTCTGAGTACCTTCCATCTTACTACATCATAAGAACCTCAGAAACCTATAATCTCTGGTTAGGTTGGTATTGAAACATTCCTATTCACAGATCAACCTATATACCATTTTTTGTGTTCTCCCACACTCTTAGACAGAGTCTGGAAAGGGCCAGGTAGCCTCCAGATCTCACACTCTTTCAGAGGTGACATATCTGGTAAATGCCCTCCCATTCAATATCTGGTTAGATTTTGTTGTGTTTTCAAGATATCCTTGAAAAGAGACATCTCATAAGCATTGTGGTGGACAGTGTACCCTCCAGAAAACATCCTAAACCTTCCACCTAGCAACTCCATAGTTCCTAAATGATTTAAAGACTCCACTAGTGATCAGTAAGCCTATTGATTATCTTGGGTTCACACAAGACTCCACTGGGAGACCAACCTCCATAACAACATCAACCACAGTAGAAGTAACAAGTAGGGTTAAGCTTCTTGGTCAGAAAACAACACTCTGGCTTACAGAACCATTCACACAAGAGCTTACCCTAACCCAGACCCACCTGAAATAGTTGACAATCCTGAGAGCATCCTCAAGGGATCTCCTACACATAAACAATCAACTATTTCTAGCCACATCCATAGAGCTAACTCTACACCAGAAAACTTTACAGCTCTATCAGACCCACTTTTTGACCTAGGCACTCAAAATAGTTTGCCAAGAACTAGGTCATTCAGTGTTCTACGCCAGCCAGACCTTGAGTTTCCTATTTCACCACCTCAAAGTGGTAAGCACCTTGGGAATAGACAGACCCCTCCATCTGCACCTCCTGATATACACTTCATTCAGAACTCGGGGCTTAGTCACCCTAAATCTACTCATCAGTCTTCTGCTGGTCATAATATCCCTGTCATCCATATACCAGCTACCCAAGTCAACCCTTTACCTCATCAAAACATCATCATGGAAGCCTGGTATGCACCTCTGGTTTTACCCCAGCCTCTAGTGCCTTTACCCAATGATTATCAATCAAAGATCCCACACTTCATTGCAAAAGAGTCTACCACAACCCAACACCATGTAGATAGGATGGAGGATTCTTTTGACTACATGGAAATAGATGATGATACAGTCAAAATGAGAATCTTTGCCCAGAGCTTAGGGGGTGATGTGAAGAAATGGTTTAAAGGCCTACCTCCGGGTAGCATTAATGATCTTCCATCTCTATATCAGACTTTCATAAACAAATGGGAGGTTAAGGCCAACCCTCGCCAACTCCTAGCATAATATATGAACCTTAAAAGAAACATAGGAGAGAGTGTCCATGATTACACAACGAGATTTAACATCATTTGCAATGCTCTTCCTCCACGCATGAAACCTCCCCAAGGTATGGCTCTAGAAAAATACCCCGAAGGCTTTGATGCTGACATGACCTACTAGCTTAGGGAGAGAGATTACAACACGTTGGAAGACATGCAAAAAGGAGCAGTGAGTGTAGAGGCTAATCTGATTGAGAAAAGAGAAAGATTGAGAGCTGAGAAAAGGGTAACATATAGAGATGTCAGCATAGCTTCAACATCTGATCCAAATTATGACCATTTATCTAAAAATGTGGAAAGGCTACAACAAATGATGGAAAAAATGGTTGTCTCAGTCAGCAACCAAAACAGAAATCAAAACCATAACCAGAACCAAAACTTTAGAAGAAACCATGCCACTCCCAAGAGACAAAGAGAATCAGATCAACAAGTTATTCCCCCATTCCAAGAGAAATTTTTAGATGAAGATGAGGGAATCATAGAAGAGTCTGAGGGGAACACAATAAACATTTTTGAAATTGAAGATTCAATCCATAACTGTTACACAGAAGAAGATCACTCTTCACCATCTTATTGGAATGAGGAATGGTTAGAAACTGAGGATTACAGGTTAGGATTTGAAAATGCCATGATGCAGGTCAGAGAACAATATGAACTTAGAAGCAAAAAGAGCCAAGAAACTGTCAAACCAAAAGCTTCTCAGGTCACCATCAAGAAAAGACCTGAGAAAACTTCTAAAGCAACTGCTAAAAGTAACAAATCAGCAGCTGAGAGTTCTGGAAAGAACAAAGAAAAAGACAACGAAAACACTGATACACAAGGTAAACCAACTAGCAGCACTAGCACTGTAGTTAGTGCTCCTAATAAAACTTTCACAAACACTGTACATAACGAGAATCAACACACTGGTTCAGCCACTAAGGTAGTGGCTAACCAAACAGAGTTGAAAATTCCAAAGAGTTAGTCCACTTTCAATTTGGAAAGTGAGATTGCAAAAATTAAAATCTCTGTACCACTCTCTGAGCTGGCCACTCAGGATGTATATAAAGGCCAAATTTTAAAAGCATCAAATTTAGGTGAGAAAAGTGACACTATAAATCTGAGTGATGATCAACTTGCCCTTCTGTTTGGTCCAAAGATAGAAGGAAAGTTTCAGGAAGGGGTAGTGCCCCCTTTTATATCAGTCTTAATATCCATGATAAGATTCTCCACAATGCAATGCATGATTCTGGGGCATCACACAACCTGATGCCTAAAGTAGTGATGGAAAGACTAGGCCTAGAGATAACCCGTCCCTATAAAGACCTATATTCATTTGACTCTAGCAGAGTAAAGTGTCTTGGCCTGATCAAAGATTTATGTGTGAGCCTTTCCCAGATTCCAGCAAAATGTATGGTCATGGATGTTATTGTGGCGGATGTGCCACCCAAGTATGGCATGTTATTATCAAGATCATGGGGAGCCAAGCTGCAAGGCACAATGCAGATGGATGGGGCCTATGCCACAATCCCAAACTTTGGCCAACTTAGGAGACTGTACAGAGAGGCACAAATGAAATTTCTGGTCAGTAGCCCCGAGAAGCCTGAAAACTCACCTTTATACTCTGTACATACAGACCTTGACTCCTTCATCCTCTGTAATGATGAATCCCTAGAAGGGTCAGAGTCCCAAAACAGAGATATCAACAAGGAAACAGAACCCATGGACCTTAACATAATGGATACTCTAGACTCGGAGGAGGATGATGTAGAAAACTCAGAACAATGCACTGAAACAAGAACTCAAAATGAACCAGAAATGGAATGCAATCAGCCAACTAGTCACCCCTCTGATTTTCACACCCGTGAGGAAAATAAAAACAACCCACAGCCTAGTGCAACCCCTATAATGAAACATAATGGCGAACCCAACTGTAGGGAAGTAAATGATGACAAACCTGAGAATGAAAACTTGTGGGAGATGAATTTCGATGGGTCATGCACCAAGAGAACTGCTGGGGCAGGAGTGTGGATACATAACGCAAAAAGTGGTTACGCAGAGAGCCATGCTTGCAACCTGGACTTCAAATGTACAAACAATATTGTGGATTATGAGGCTCTTATCCTAGGTTTAAACCTGTTGAGGAAATTAGGAGCCCGTAGGATAACTGTGCGTGGGGACTCTGAGATGATTATCAAACAGGTGAATGGTGAATACACAGCGAAACATCCTAGATTGAGAGCTTACAGGAATGACACTATGGATTTATTGAAAACATTTGTTGAATATGAATTAGTGTTTGTTCCTAGGAGTCAAAATTTCATTGCAAACGGATTAGTTTGCTTAGCTAGTTCATATCCTAAGACTCCAAGTGATCAACAGATCATCATTCAGACCAAATTCAGACCTACAGTGCCGGACAATGAAAAATATTGACAGGTTTTTGAAGGAGATAAACAGGTTGAATATTTCCTGGTAGGCAGGAATGAGTTTGAATTTTTGGATTCAGACTCTAAATCTGACAGTAGCGGCCTAGGTGAGGAGTCCTCGGATAAAGAAGAAACACCCTGTAACATAGAAATAAAATCTTTAAACGAACAGACTTGAAATATAAACGAAAAATGTGAAAATGCAGATAGTGAAGAAGTAGAGGTGCTGCACACTAAAGATCAGAACATACCTCGAGGTTTGGCACCTTTAGAAGACCTTTTTGACTTTGATGATGTAGCAAAAAAACCCACTATAGAACATGCAGACTCTGATGTCCAGGAATGCAACATAGGCACTGAAGATAAGCCCAAGATGATCAAATTGGCTAAGTCCCTGCCTGCAAACATGAAAAATAAATACATTCACCTATTCAAGGAATTCATTGATGTGTTTTCTTGGAGCTACGAGGACCTGAGGGCCTATGACACAAGCATCATACAACATAAAATACCCTTGAAAGAAAATTAGAAGCCATTTAGACAAAAACTTCGCAGAATAAACCCAAAAAAATTGCCTGCAGTGGAAAAAGAGATTAAGATCTATGAGGTAGGTATAATTGTTCCTGTAAGGTTCTCTGATTAGGTATCAAACCTAGTGGCTGTGAGAAAGAAAACATGTGAGATCAGATTATGCATTGATTTCAGGAATCTTAATAGATCCTCACTCAAAGACAATTACCCTTTGCCAAAAATGGAACATATTCTTCAGAGGGTAGTAGGTTCCAAAACGATCTCCCTGCTAGATGGTTTTTCAGGTTACAACCAAGTCTTAGTAATCCCAGAAGACCAACTCAAGACAACTTTTACCACTCCATGGGGCACCTTTATGTATGTAAAGATGCCTTTTGGATTGATGAACGCTGGTGCAACCTTCCAAAGAGCAATGGACATAGCTTTTTCAAATGAAATAGGACACTTCATTATCATCTATCTGGATGACATAACAGTCTATTCTAAGACTGAGGAAGAACACCTAGAACACCTGAGAAGAGTGTTTGAAAAATGTAGAAGGTTTGTTCTGTCACTGAATCCTAAAAAGACTGTATTTGGGCTGCAAGAAGGAAAAATTCTTGGCCATATCATATCTGAGAAAGGGATTAGGATAGACCCACAAAGAGTTGAGGGAATACTACAAATCGCACACCCAAGGAACATCAAAGAGTTACCGTCCTTCATTGGGAAAATAAACTTCCTAAGGAGATTTATCCCCAACTTAGCTGAACACCTTAGAAATATGACTAACATGCTGAAGAAATGTGTAGGAGTTAAGTGGACTGTTGAAGCTAAGAAATATTTTGAATCAGTTAAACTTGCACTCACCCAGGCTCCTGTCCTAATCAGCCCCGATTTCTCAAAATATTTCCTAATTTTTTCATTCGCCTCCAAGCATACAATAGCTGCAGTCCTACTGCAAAAAAACCCAGAGTGAATGGAACAGCCCATTTCTTTCTTCAGAAAAGCACTCAGGGATGCACCCTTGAAATACAACATTATGGAAAAATAGGCCTATGCTCTGATTAAGGCCTTGAAAGACTTTAGGGTGTACATACTGCATTCCCACACCATAGCCTATGTGCCAAATATAGTGGTAAAATACATATTGTCCCAAGACCCAGATGGGAAAAGGGGCAAATGGATTGCTGTGATCTTAGAATACGACCTTGAGATAAAACCCACCAAACTGATCAAAGGTCAGGGCCTAGCTCAATTAATGGTTGAATCAAATCTACAAGCCCTAGACATTAACATGGCGAATACCTTGGATGAGCAATAGGAATTGCCTAATCCCACTGTTGAGGAAAATTTTCAGAGCTCCCCTTGGTATTTTGACATTTTGTATGTGCTTACACACCTCAATGCCCCTCCTAAACTATCAAAGACCAAGGCCAGATTCTTAAAGTTAAAAGCCAGAAGCTACTGCATATTGAATAACTGCTTATACTGGAAGAATCCCAATGGCCTATTTCTTAAATGTTTGCCTGAGTCCGAAGCAGAAAATATTAAACAGGAATTCCATGCAGGAGAGTGTGGAGGTCACCTGAACTGGAAAGCCACTGCAAAAAAAATACTCAGAGCTGGCTACTATTGGCCTACACTCTTCAATGATATCCATAAGATTATAATTGCCTGCCACAAATGCCAGATTTTTGAAGGCAAAAGAAAACTCCTCCCCTTACCTCTACAACCCATCACTGTTGAAGGTCCCTTTCTGCAATGGGGCCTAGATTTCATAGGGGAGATTCACCCTGCTTCTTCTGCACAACACAAATGGATCCTAACAGCCACCGACTACTTCACTAAGTGGATAGAGGCCATACCTACTAGGAATGCCATAGATTCAGTCATCATTAGTTTCCTAGAAGGTCATATCCTCTCTCGGTTCGGTTGCCCAAGGAAAATAATCATTGATAATGCTGCTACTTTCGGATCCAAGAAAATGGTTGATTTTTTTCACAGGTATTAAATAGCACTCAGTCATTCAATTGCCTATTACCCTCAGGGTAATGGATTAGCTGAATCATCAAACAAGAGCTTGGTGACCATCATCAAGAAGCTGTTGGAAGAGAACAAAAAGTCATGGCATAGCAAGTTAGTACATGCTTTGTGGGCTGACAGGCTTACAACAAAGAAATCCATTGGTATGTCTCCATATCATCTTGTTTATGGAACAAAAGAAGTGTTTCCCACCAGCCTTGGAATACTAGTGGTCAAACTTGTTCAAGAGATACAGACAGAAGAAGACAGTATGGTGAGAAGGATAAACCAGATGATTCATCTCCAGCAAACAAGGGAAGAGGTTTACAACAGAGCAGTGAAAGTTCAGGAAAATATGAAGAAATTGTTTGAAAAAAGAACTAAAGCTGCTAATTTCAAAATTGGGGATAAAGTTCTAAAGTGGGACTCAATGAGAGAGGAAAAAGGAAAGCACGACAAGTTTGACAGTTTTTGGCAAGGTCCATACATCATCCAGGCCACTGTGGGTCCAAATGCCTTTTTTCTACAGGAGTTAGATGGTACAGAGCTGTTTGGGGGTCCTGTCAATGGCAGGATGCTCAAGCATTACTTCTGCTGATTTCCAATTTCTAGTTTCCTTTTCCATTTTACATACCATTGCAGTGTTGGTTTTCAAAAAAAAAAAAAAAAAAAAGGTGGAGAAAACAGAGAAAGGGAGAGGTTCAAACATGCTCAAAACATGAACCTCTACAGTGCAAATATTGGCTCTAATATGATCAAAATATGAGCCAAGGAAATTAAAGATAGCTGGTCCAAACATGCTCAAAACCTGGACCAGCAGAGAAGAAAAAAGAATCAGCTATAACAAGCCCAAAACCAGAGCTGAAATGAAGAAAAGAAAGTGACTCTAACAAGCCCAAAACTTGAGTCACAAAAAAAAAAAAAGGATGCTTCAAGATTTCAGATTTCAAGCCTTCAAAGTTTTGTTTCAGTTTTCTACAAATATTTTTCCATGTGCAACTGTCTTTATGCCTTGGATCAACAACAAACTAGGTTGTCTAATCCTAGTTTGACTGTTTTTAAATTTCTGTTGTAGAATGAGAGAAGAAATCTGCTAGAGAGTTTAATCCCAGCAGATATTAGATTAGGTAGAGAAACATATGAGACCAACAGTCTAATATGGTCTCATGGAGTAATAAGGGTAGATTTAGAATAGGTTTATTTTCTATTCATAAAAATAAATGATGTCAAGGGTCTGCTAGCTCAAATGCACCCTAGAAGAAAAAATGCTAGGATTGTAGGAGGGTGATTGGGAAAGTTTCTGCTGAACTGATGTCGTCAAAATTGTGGCAGTTGAGAATCAAAAGAAGAAAGATGGCTCAAGCAGCTGGCATCTGGCCTACACCAAATATCATCTTCTGAATTCTTGACTCCTTCGAGAAGAAGCCATCCCCATGTGGAGCCACTGTTAGCCCCCTATAAATTTTTGACAAGCAAAGTAAGGGGCTAAATTTTTTCTGAGCCTTCAATGAATGCATCTCCCCTGAAGACACATCATCCTTGAAGTCTCTTGTGCCTTTTCCTTGTGATGAAATCCCCTCTACTGATTCCCATTATGAAGTCTCTCTGATGATAAAAAATTGTGCTCCTGAAGGTCTTCAGTCGCCCCTGGTACCCCTGCAGAATTTTCCATGTCATCCCTTTTATCCTTTTTCAAAGTTCCCCTTTTACCCCAAATTCCCTCCCCTAATCCTTCTAAAGCCTCCTCAAAATCCCCCCCTAAACCATGCACACACCCTTGGTGTAGTTTTATTTCCCCTTATTTCCCCTATCGTTACCCTTGGTAGGACTGAAAATGCACTTAAATGGGCCACAAATCCATTTTCTCCATGATATGGGTCCTCGCCCCTTTCGGCCAAGCCCCTGTATCTTTTTCCTCCATGTTACCCAGCGCCATGACCAGGCGCCAGAGTAGGAAGCGCTTATCTCATATGTTCATCGGGCACGTTTTCAACCGTTGATCTAAACAGAGTGGACGACGATTGCCGCCTCTGCAGAAACCATCGTTCAACCCGTTCTCCGCGCGATCAAAGATCTGCCGCCCATTTGAGCGATGATCTGACGGTCCTTTTTCTCCCATCCACCTGGTGGTCCCCACAACCACGCCAACACTGTTCATAAACCATCCGGTTTCTATCACATCTCCTTTTGGAGGTAGGCGGTATTTTCCGATGGGCCATCGATTCCATACATCATCCGATGCATGGCACCGGTACGGCTGGAAAAACATCCTCCCATCGCGCATTAATGTTCGTCCGTGGATGCCGAGCGATATCGCTGTGTGTCGTCCGATCTGGGGTGGGCGATCCAATAGAGATCGCTTCACGAAGCTGCGCACGCGATAATCCATGGCCACCGTACCCCTGGCCCACCATTCATCGCCCTCCGACGCGTTCCCATCTGTCGATCTCCTCCTGAGATCGAACGGTTCAAATTCAAAATCAGCCTGCCATTGTACTGTGCCGCCACGTCACTCATTCCACGTGTTTCCGCCCACCCTCCATATATATTCATTCAAACGATAATTTTCGAAGGTTTTTCATTTAAATCTACTGCGCTCCACCAACTTTCACCATTTTCCATTGTTTTCCAACATTATTCCACCATTTCACCAGCTGCACGGCCATTTTCACCGTCTGCACTACATCCACCACCCCCATTCATTGTTTTCTTAACTTGTTTTTGTATTTTGCAGGGTTTCAGAAAGGCGGAAAACCGCCATGGTTCATATGTATCATTGTAAATGGCGCGTTGTGCAGAGAGAGTTGAATTTGGAAGCTGGCACTACAAGAAAATGCCCGGAAAGGTAGCGGCGACATAAATATTATCCAAGGACAGTTCAATCTCCGCGAAAAACCTATCCGGCGCCATTAAAACCCAGATCTTGCAGATTGAGACATTTATGAAGCGACAGAGAAATACCAGCTAATGATCAAGGATTTAAACGTTCAGTATTGAGGATTTTAAGCCTTAATCCATAATTCTAAAGGCAGAGTATCAGATCGAAAATCTCGAGGATCACACAGGAGGTCCAGCGTGCAGAAAACAATGTAATCAGGGTTTCAAATCAGCGGAATGTTTCTTCTTGAGCAAGGACATGGTACACATTATCGTTTCAGTCTACATTTTGTCCAAGCAAAGTCCCCCCCGAAAGCAGTCTTATGCTATCAGAAGCATTTGTTGCACAGTATGGCAGATCTTAGCATCCTGATTCTACGTTTTTGTTTAATTCACTGTGGGCTACTCACAGTACCGTTTGGTCAATTTAGTGTGTCCTAAATTGCTACATTAATTTTTCAATCCGGGATTCGTAAGCTGACGAAGTGTGGCGCACTATATGTGCAAGATAACCTATCTCTTACTTTTTGTCGCTTTTTGGTTTTTTTCTTTTTGTCTTGGTTGGTTTCCTAATTTGAGATGGAAATTCTAAAAGACAAGTATGGTTATGATTGTTCAAGGCAATGATGTCCTTTATAATGATTTACCAAACTTCAAACTTCAAAAGGATTTTGAAACATACAATGAGAAAATTAGTTCCTAAAAGGAAATGAAAATGTGCTACTATTCTAGTTAAACAAATAGTGAACTATTGATCATGAAAACCATTATCCTTGTTGCTGTCTAAACACAAAAGAAACTGTACTCAAAGAAAATATTGTAAGTAAAGTAAAACTAAAATCAAATTACATCAACTCATATTCTGACCCCTCACCATTAGTCTCGCTATGGCTTTCGGAGGTAATCATAAACAACTTGAGCAATCTGATATCTAATTTGCATAAAAATAAACTAATATCAAATTACACACTCATACTTCAATCCCTCACCATTAGTCTCGCTATGGCTTTCGGAGGTAACTGATAATGACATGAGCAATTTAATATCTAACTTGCAGAAAAATAAACTAATATCAAACTACACACCCATACTTCAATCCCTCACCATTAGTCTCGCTATGGCTTTCGGAGGTAACTGATAATGACATGAGTAATTTAATATCTAATCTAACTTGCAGAAAGTAAACTAATATCAAACTACACACTCATACTTCAATCACTCACCATCAGTCCAGCTGTGGCTTTCGGAGGTAACTGAAAATGACATGAGCAATTTAATATATCTAACTTGCAGAAAGTAAACTAATATCAAACTACACACTCATACTTCAATCCCTCACCATCAGTCCAGCTGTGGCTTTCGGAGGTAACTGAAAATGACATGAGCAATTTAATATATCTAAATCTAACTACTGAAGAAAATGTGCAAGACTGAAATAAACAAACAGTGTTGGAATTAAACAAAAACTAAGAAAAGTAAATTAGCAGAAGGACAAGATGGATTCCATGTCATTAGTCATTATAAAACTATGTGCAAATGCCCGGGCTGCCATGAAAAATTATGCTAAAAGCTATGATTTCAGAAAGCAATCTAAGTAAGGAAATATGACAAAACATAATTGAAAGCAACTTATCTAGAAAACATGTAAAAGCCTCCTTGGATAGCAGGGGCCCTCTGCTACCAATTTGGTGTAGTCCTTAGCTCTTTGAAATTGTAATCAAAACACCATCAAAGAACTGAATTTCTCTATTAAAAAGAACTCACAAATCTACATCCCATTCCATCTTGAACTTAGTTACAAATCTACTTTCTCATTACTTTTTCATTACCTATGATAGGAGAAAGTTTCTCCTATTTATACAAAATATGAGGAGACATCTCATTAATGGGAGTCCATGAATCTCTCCCTCCATCTCTAGAGTTACAATCAAAATAGGAAATGATAAGACACATGTCTTTCTAGAGTTTCAACACAACTTGAGGAATGAGACACATATCCCCTTAGAGTTTCAATACAACAAGGAAGTGAGACACATATCCTCTTGATCCCATAATCTTCTCCAACCAAATTCGAATTTGGCCTTAGAGTGCCACATAAAGGTCTTCTAGAAGTCTCCTTTTGACCTACACATGTCACAAAACTCATAACACATATATAGATTTATGAAACTATGTTAATTTTCTAGTTTCTAATCATAAATTCACTTAAAATACATAAAATAAATAACTTTGGAAAACAAGGATCCTAACCCATATATTTATGTAAATGGTTATTTGATGTAGGGTTTTAGATCAAATGGCTATGAAATAAGAGCTAAATGGTTATGACATAATGGAAATATGTATGAATATGGAGAAAATTTTTGAGACTCAACATACCCCCCAACTGAAGTTGTTGCATGTCCTCATGCAACCATTGCAATGATTCATTTGTCCATGAGTTGATCTTTTATGAGTTTTGACTCATATAGATTCATTCCAAACTTTGCTTCTTGATTTTTCCTTTTTGGCAAAGTATAATACATTTGATTGCAACATTTTTTTTTTTTCAATGGTTGGTTCTTGTGTAACAACCATTTTTTTTTTTGAAGCATTGGTTCTTGTGTAACAATACTTTATTTTCTTTGTTGCATCAAAGTTCATGAAAATATTTAGAATCAATTACTTCATCAATGAATTGATCATTTGCAAGGCATATAATCTTTTGGATCATGTTGCAACAATAGTTGGTTGGAAAGTATATGTGGGTGGAAACGAAATGAAAATGTGTGATAGTGTATGACATGTGGATATGAAATGATGTCCCTTCCCCCTAACTAAAGATATGACAATGTGAAAAAGGGAGTGAGGAATTTTTCCAAAGTTACAATTTTAGCATTCTAATGAATTACATGACTAAAAATTAGAAAACAACATACCTTCACTTACCTTAAATGTGGATGAGTTGTGTTTGTGTGGTAGCTGCAAAATTCTGATCATATTTTTCTTCAAGTGGCTAAACAAGAGGATTCATGGATAAAGAGATAAGATGACTTTTTATTGCTCCTACTAAAACTTGTCAATCAAGCCCAAATGCCTAAAATAATAGTCTTCATGTCTTCAAAACTCATTGGCACAATTCCTACTAGAAATGATGTTCTCAATAACGTGTGTATGATCTCAATAACGTGGTGAAGCTTCAAGCGGACTGAGATCTGCACCGTGGCTATATGTCAGTTCAATAAGGAACCAGAGGTCATACTTGCACGAGTCATAAACATCTGGAATCCACATTGATTGGCTTCAATAGAATTTGTATTCAACTTAAATTCTTCCTCCTGGAGATCAAGAAACCAAATTATGGTTGAAATTAAGCAAAGTGCCGTTCAAACTCTCCACTGTGCAAACAGAAAACCGTTTTTCCTCACGCGGCAGGGAAAAATGGCCTTCAAAGAACCGATAAATTCTCCCAGACCGCCACGAATTTTGTAAAACGATTTCTGGGTTATTTAATTGACCACGTTGGTGAAAAAACCCATGTCTCGGTTTTTCAAAATTCATCCTAAATCGATCAGAAAACGTGTTTTAAAATGACGTGTCAATAACAGTTCCATTTCTGGTGATGCTTTGGCAAAAATCGTTTTTCTCAGAACGTGGTTCAAAATTGCATTTCGTGTGCATCATTGTTTTCATCCCTGAACTGTTCAGAAGCACAATTCCCCCTTTCATCTACGGGAATGGACGAAAAGATGCTCTGAAGGTTAATCTCACATTCAAGTGTTTTCCTTTGGCTTCCCTCTAGTGCACTGAAAGCGTGAGGTCGTGATCAGAACTTTTGGTGTTTGAACACAGCTGAAATGTGCACTAAATTCATCACCAGCATTATCTGTAAACAACTCTTCATCATCAGGCCGCCAAACAGTCTCATCAGCCTCCGTGTGTTTTCAATTGTGTGGGGAACCTTTGGTTTTGGAGGCTCTTCTCAAAGCTCCAAAGCTCTTTTCTCTGCAGCATCACGAGACTTGGTCTGCTTCTTCTTTTCTAACTTCTTCTCTTGCTTCAATTTTGCATGCACCATGGACCTCTTGATTTTATTTTTTTTCGAGGAGAGTTGCATTGTCTTATTGCATTTGTTTTTGTTTTTCAAAAAAAAAAAAAAAATTGTTTTTGTTAATAAAACTATATGTTATATTTTTAAAAATTAAAAATACACATATATATTTTACTAAACAAAATGAATTTTTTATTTATTTATTTGTTTTGTTAATAAAATTACACATGTTATATTTTGAAAAATTAAAAATATACATATGTAATTTACTAAACAGAACAATTTATTGAATTTTTTTTATTTTTTATTTTTAAATGATTTGTTATTAAAATTATATATATATTTTCAAAAATAAAAATATACATATATATCTTAGTAACAAAACAATTTAATTTTTTTTTTTTTTTTTATTTTTTTAATTGATTTGTTTAATAAAATTATGTATGTGATATTTTCAAAAATTTAAAAATACACATATATATTCATTAAACAAACAATTTTATTGAAATCAAAGTTTTTCATGAAAACAATTTTTTTTTTTTAAATTGTTGAATCAATTGAAATGATGAAGTTTTATTTTGTCTCCTTTTTTTTTTCACATAACAATTCTTTTTCTGATCCTCCAGATCACACAAAGTGCAAGAGGAGAGCATACTCAAGAATTATTAATTTTTTTTTTTACATAACAATCATTTTTCTGATCCTCCAGATCACACAAAGTGCAGGAGGAGAGCATACTCAAGAATTATTAAATTTTTTTTTTAGATGTAAGAAATAAGGCTACCTAGTTACACTTCCCCGGCAACGGCGCCAAAATGTTTGGTCAATTTAGTGTGTCCTAAATTGCTACATTAATTTGTCAATCCGGGATTCGTAAGCTGACGAAGTGTGGCGCACTATATGTGCAAGATAACCTATCTCTTACTTTTTGTCGTTTTTGGTTTTTTTTCTTTTTATCTTGATTGGTTTCCTAATGTGAGATGGAAATTCTAAAAGACAAGTATGGTTATGATTGTTCAAGGCAATGATGTCCTTTATAATAATTTACCAAACTTCAAACTGCAAAGGATTTTGAAACATACAATGAGAAAATTAGTTCCTAAAAGGAAATGAAAATGTGCCACTATTCTAATTAAACAAACAGTGAACTATTGATCATGAAAACCATTACCCTTGCTGCTATCTAAACACAAAAGAAACTGTATTCAAAGAAAAGATTGCAAGTAAAGTAAAACTAAAATTAAATTACATCAACTCATATTCTGACCCCTCACCATTAGTCTCGCTATGGCTTTCGGAGGTAATCATAAACAACTTGAGCAATCTGATATCTAATTTGCAGAAAAATAAACTAATATCAAATTACACACTCATACTTCCATCCCTCACCATCCTAGAGTTGTGGCTTTAGATGCTTGAAAATGACATGAGAAATTTATCTATATCTAACTTGCGGAAAGTAAACTAATATCAAACTACACACTCATACTTCAATCCCTCACCATCGGTCCGACGACTATGGCTTTCGGGAGGAATGCTTGAAAATGACATGAGCAATTTAATATATCTAAATCTAACCTCTTGAAACAAATGTGCAAGGCCAAAATAAACAAAGCGGTGTTTGGGGTGTAAACAAAAACTAAGAAAAATAAATCAGCAGAAGGACAATATTGATTCCATGTCATTAGTCATTATAAAACTATGTGCAAATGCCCGGGCTGCCATGAAAAATTATGCTAAAAGCTATGATTTCAGAAAGCAATCTAAGTAAGGAAATATGACAAAACAAAATTGAAAGCAACTTATCTAGAAAACATGTAAAAGCCTCCTTGGATAGCAGGGGCCCTATGCTACCAATTTGGTGAAGTCCTTCAGCTCCTTAAAGTTGTAATCAAAACGGCATCAAAGAACTGAATTTCTCTATTAAAAAGAACTCACAAATCTACATCCCATTCCATCTTGAACTTTGTTACAAAAGACTTCTCTACTACTTTTTCATTACTTATTCATTACCTATGATAGGAGAAAGCTTCTCCTATTTATACAAAATATGAGGAGTCATCTCATTAATGGGAGTCCATGAATCTCTCCCTCCATCTCTAGAGTTACAATCAAAATAGGAAATTATAAGACACATGTCTTTCTAGAGTTTCAACACAACTTGAGGAATGAGACACATATCCTCTTAGAGTTTCAATACAACAAGGAAGTGAGACACATATCCTCTTGATCCCATAATCTTCTCCAACCAAATTCGAATTTGGCCTTAGAGTGCCACATAAGGGTCTTCTAGAAGTATCCTTTTGACCTACACATGTCACAAAACTCATAACACATATATAGATATATGAAACTATGTTAATTTTCTAGTTTCTAATCATAAATTCACTTAAAATACATAAAATAAATAACTTTGGAAAACAAGGATCCTAACCCATATATTTATGAAAATGGTTACTTGATGTAGGGGTTTAGGTCAAATGGCTATGAAATAAGAGCTAAATGGTTATGACATAATGGAAATATGTATGAATATGGAGAACACTTTTGAGACTCAACAAGTCTTGCATCCAAGTACATCAGAGACATACCGGAGTAAATGGGAGCCTAGAGAAGACCACTCTTTCACCCAAAGAGTGCCATGGATAAATGCACAAAATTTATACAGAGTGGGCTTCGGCCTTCTCTCTCTTCTGAGTTTTTAATGCTATATTTAGTTTTTCACCTACCTTCTCTGCTCCACTGGAGCTATAAATTCATGAAGAAACTCATTGTAAAGGTTGTTGATCAGTTATCAGAGAATTGAAAGTAGTTTCTTTTGAGACATAGTCTCCGTGTAAAGTTGTAAGATAGGCTGAGGAAGATGTTTTCAGACTGAGTATTCAGCTATTGGCAATGTTGTACTTGACTGGTATTGCTATTTAATATGACAAGAACATTTCTTTAGATCCTGATCTAAAGCAGCAGTGATGTTTTCCTATCTCTGTGTTTTAATTCATTTCATTTCATTTCTACTAGCTTGCATTAGAATACTGGCATAGGATTTACCCTTGCTAGGTACCCTATGTTTCTGCTCTCCTCGCCTTCGATGTTTTTTGCTAATGTGTTATCTGAGAATTGATTTCAGTTGATTTAACCAGTGTAGTGGATGATATTGCCTGCTCTCTGATGTATGAATTAAATGAATATGTTCTTAGATGTTCTTGTTAGGATTTAGCTGGAAGATTTGGGAACACTGTGGATTAGAGTTAGCCCTGTCCACTAGGATCCTTGTGCGACCAGATAGTATTTAACTTTGTGTCTAAATCTGTGTGCCTCCTCTTTCCTACCATCCCATACCACAATCGTCTTTAAGATCCAATGTTTTAGATGACTAGCCCAATTGAAAGCCTGCATATTGATTAGCAAGCAAATCCTTTCCTGACACCATTGCCCAATGGTCTTGAATGCTCCCTGGAATACTTCACCTATACCTTATCCTCTTTGCTCATCTTGTCTTACATTGAACCCTTCTTTCTTGATAACTAGCAACCAAACAAACAATCAAACAAATAAACCTTGTGCCAATAACTAGCCTAACATCTTAAACTTCGAGCTTCAAAGACATAAAACCTTTGCTTATATAGAGAGATCCCTCTCTGGACCCAGGAAGGCTAGATCCTGAGGTCTGAAAGTGGTTTGATGTTGTCTCATCTTTTGGTCTTGCCAATCTGGTCAAAACATGGGAACCCCAACATGTTCGACATCAACTCCTTTTTATTCACACTCGCTAGATTGTACTGTGCATCTTGGGGACCATCATCATTATCGGTGGCCACCCTTGCGTTTGTTAATAGTTTTTATTATTTATTGGCAATGAAATGATTTCCTGCATGTTTGAAAATAGCTCATTCTATCACATGTATGGAAATATGCAATTTAGTGCAGCAACGACCAAGACCTTGGGTTGAGGGTTACACCATTACAATTGTGTTTCCTCTCCCAAGTTGCGATATTGTTTTTGGAGACAGCTTTTCAGTTTGATCCTGTTATGACAGACACTTTCACATTATTCTTATCGGTGGACATACTGTTCATATCTATGTTCTAGAGAAATCATGTTGATTAGCTACTGAGCATGGGAATGCTCGACTTAAGATCCGACATATGTTGTTGTTTAAGGTTTTCCTCAGTCCTCCCATTCCTCTCATTATACTACACTTGTTATAAAGTATTTTGGCCATCATCTTCATCTTTGACCTCACACTTTAGGGGGCATCTGTTATAGGACAAATGACCTCCTCATCAGCTCAGAGGAGAAGGTAACATGGAAGGAAGAAAATGATCTAGACAAGACCCATTATTGCCAAGGTAACTCACCCTAGAAACAACTAGACAACGTTATAATGCACCTGAGACATGCAAAGGGAGTGTTAATTCCTAGGGTAATGCTCAGTCTTGCCCAAGGGGCAGCGTTAACCGTGTTTAAGTGTGAAAAGGGAAATATCTTGCGGAAATCTGACTGGCATTTCTAGCTTTCTCTCAGAAGGGAATAATTTCAAAATAGAAACTAAATGGCACAAACCTTTTATTAGGCATTTCCAAACATAACTGAACTCCTATGGAAGGAAAAAGCAAAGGAAAGCAAGGACACATCTAGATCTTTCCCGATTTGAATAGGTTGAAAGAGTTGGAAAGGTTTGTCCTCTCCATCTCCTATAAAATGGAGCTATGGGCTCTTGGTCTAAGGTCGAAGGTTTGATTATATGTGGAGCAAAATTTAATTGTTGTAGTGTGAGGCTTGAAGATCAGCGATGTTCATTGAGAGCTTTCTGCCTTGAGTGTCATCACACTCGGAGATAGAGAAAGAGAGAGAGGAATTGGAAGATTGAGGAGGGCTTGGTGCAACTGACAGTTGTAATCCTCCTTTTTATAAATCAATAGAACTGTATCTGTTTTTTCCATTTGATGCATCAGTGTCACAATTGTTTTTCAATCGGGTATGTAGCATGATATGAATTTTTAGATCTGTATTGTTTCATGTTTCTTAAATGCTAGTTTAATTGATAAGAAGCTATACCGTTGTATAGATTACACGAGTGCTTTAATTGATTGCAGGATTTGGATTTGGAGCCAGTGAAGAAGGATCTCTACTTCGCTGCTTGGCATTATCCATAGAATATTTTGTCCTTAAAGAGGTAATCTCTCCATCTTATTTTGTCGATTATATATATTAGCATGAACATGTATGCAACGTCTTTGTGAACTTTACAGCTAATCTGACTCTCTGCCTCGGGCACCGGAAAGCCCTGAGAGGGATATTTAATAACCACCACCCAAGCATATTACCCTATAGAAATCACTCCATGCTTTCCGAGGCTGAAGACAGGAATCCAGAGGCAACATCAAAACCACTTCAGGCCTAGGATCTAGCCCTCCTAGATCTAGAGAGGGATCTCTTTATCAAATATAGCTTTGTTGGATTGGAATTTTAGGCTAGTTAATGTAATCAGAGTTGGGTTTTGAATTTGGTTTGGTGGGGAAAACAAGAGGAAAGGGCCATTGGGCAATGGATTCAAATGGCTCAGGTGACCAATTTGCAAAAGTAGTTAAGAAAGAGTGAAACAGGGCAAGCTACGAGTACAAATTTGGATCTCTGAGGATAAAATGGAGTGGGAAGATACATGAAAGCTGGAACTCAGCAGAATTTGAGGAGTAGTTAAGAATTCCTCAACTAAAATGGAGTGTAAGGTTCAGTAGAATATGAGGAGCAATTAAGAATTCCTTGGTTTAGCAATAGTGGAAAACATAGACTATTGTAGAATCAACAAGAATAGGGTTCTAAGGAAACAAATCCTATTCATAATTTACTTTTCTACAAATAAGAATTCAGAAATACTCAGATAGGAAAACAATGGAAAACACATTAAACAGGAGACACCTCACCATTTGGTGCACCACTTGAATCCTAGAAACTTCTATTGTATTACTTTGCAAGAAGCCACAACATTATAGAATGGGACTCAGTCCCTCATTGCAGATTTTCCCCTGTGTACTTCGAACAATGAAGTATATAAGATAATACCACTAACTCATTACAATTAGCAATATGACTACAGTTAATATATTTCTAACAACATAACTAAGAAGGACATAACATCACTAGACATGCGTAAATAAAATTGCAGGAGTTATGAAGACTGTTGGACATCTGTCATTTCTTTCATTCTTCTAGAATTAGGCTTGTCATATGTTTGCAGGTGTAACTCCTGTCAAGCCTCAATGCTTAGGATATTTGACAGTCCTTTTGAGTGCTAGACTCTGGATCTGGGTATTCATATGATTTCATACCTTGAAACGCTCAACTTCATCGAATCTCCAATCTTCTCAAAATAGGAAAGATGGTTACAGAGCTGAAAACTAGGCCGAATTTGCTAAAAATGGGGCACACTCAGACATTTTTTTCTTCCCAATGGTGACACTTATGTGAAATATGAGAGAGGTTATTGTTATTTTCCCTGTGCTTCTCAAAAAACTCTCTCAGATTTTCAAAATTCATCTCCAGCTCTCCACAACAGTCACTGCAAAATCATGACCAGAACAGGAAAAACAAAAATCCGAAAAATGATGCTGAAAGATGGTTTTGATTCTCCAAACTGAAGAGATCTGTGCAAAATCTGGGAGAGGTTTCTATTCTTTAGCCTGTGCTGAATAAAAACCTCTCTTGGTTTTTGAAAATTCACTCCAATTTTCCCAGAATATCCCTAAAAAACGAACTAATAAAACTGGATGAAACCAGTTTTTTTATTTGGGTAAAATGGTTTTGTAGGAGAAAAGTGGTATTTTGGACCCCCCTAAAGTGGTAAGTGGTAATAAGGGGGGGGGGGGGGGATATTTTTTTAAACCATCCATTTCAGACCCCCTGTGAGGATAAAGTTAGGATGGTAGAGGGGGGCGAAATGAAATGTAGGTCATTGGATTAAAGTGATGGTGGGTGGATGAGGTGGAAAGCGGTGGGGGGTTAACTCCATGATGTGACATGTAAAACTTTAGGATATAGTTTTTTTTTTTTTTTCAATATTTTCATTTCTTATTCTTATTTAATCCTAAGCTTGTTTATGCATGTAATGACGAAAATTATGGATGGGTGAAAAAAAAGGAGAACAAGGGCATGAAGAGTGTAGTAGGGAGATGAAAGGTAAAAAAAAACGGATGGAATCAACCGAGCCCAACATATGAAGACAATTTCGACCCATGCCTCCATGCAACACCAAAATAATATATGAGAAATACCTATTTTGCGGCATTCTGGAGTAGTGCGGATGGACTTTATATCACATTCTCCTTTTAAATATGCCCCATGAAGAACTTGATTCGGGATGCTTTTGAATGTGAACCCTTATTTGGAGGGTAAAACATTGTTTTCGTCCTGCAAGCCAAACCAATATATATAATTTAGCAACCTTGATTCCCCTATAGTTATAGGGTCCTAACAGTGGCTCCCTCTGGGGGATGTTTCCCTCCCAGCGAGGCAGCAAAGAACCACATATCTCTCAAACCGACGACCAGTGCCTTGGTGATTAGGATGACAACAATCTGCCCTACCATAAGACTCTTGCAACTTAAAAATTTGAATACTGAAATATGAACTATGTTGAAATCAAAACTGAAATCAATCTTAAGCTGATGACTGAAAGGTAGTCTGAAAATAAAACTGGAAATATGCTCACGGTGCTGGGCTTATTCGCATTCCTACCTACTCTAGTCTAAAAAATTGTCCCATCAAATAATAATCAGATTTCCAATGCAACTAGTCAAGATAATGAGTGCTTGACTTATTCTTGCTCACTTCTTTGAGCAGGCTGAGAAAACTAAATGACCACTCCCATCTTATCTGTTGTTTAACATAAGTGTTCAACCTTTTCCTTGTATGCTGCAGCAAACTGTCCATGGCATAATACATTCCTTCTCTGAATGATTCTAAGAGGTCAACAAAGGGATTTTGGACAAACACTTGGTACCGAGGTTTCAAATGGCTAGCTTCATTCATGACTGCTCTTTGTTCCAACTGATCAGGCTCAGGATCCTTCTAAAAGAGAATATATTTATATTTTCCCCGATTATCTGATGTGGCATCTTCATGGTATACCATTATGCTGTCCTCAAGAAAATATGATATATCTTGACTGAGATTGCTAGATTCTGCCTGAAGACCATCATTTTGATGAGAAAAAGTGGTTTCCAGCAATAAGCTTTCTTGAGGATGTGCAACAACATCAACATAAATTTGTTCTACATTTGTTTCTTTAGGAGGAAAGACTTTAATACATAAATCAACAATAGGAAAAATATAATGAATCTCCCGATTACACGAAGAGTGGGAGGTTGGTTGCATGCTTAGAATCTTATTGATTTATTCTTCAATTAATGGAGGAGGAAACCTTTGTTTTCTTTGGAGAAAACAATAATTGTTTTCTTTCTCTTGTGAAGATTTCTCATGATCCTGAATGTCTTCTTTAGCTTCATACAAAAGATTAGGCAAATTATCATTTGTCTCTGAAGGTAGATCATGTGAACCTACTTTCATTTCCTGATTCATCTCATTTTTAGTTATCTTCCCTTGATTATCATGACATTTAACTTGGGAATGGAGCCCATAAAGTGCTTCTAAGAGACCCTTATCATTCATATCTACTAGGTCTTCATCAATAATTTCAATGTATTGTATGAAAACCTCAAACTGATCACAACTGTTTTCCACTAATGACAAAGATGGGGAATACCCTTTATAATGCTCATAAAACACTTTGTGGAAATCCTTCAAAGAAAACAAACTACCAGGGTTCAAACTTTCATACCATTCCCTCGTTATTCCTTCTAATGTTGCCATGAACATCTTCATGTGGCAATCCTCATTCCATTCAAATTTCAACTTCCATGAATGTATATGAAATTTAATGAAATGTAACAATGTGTCATAAACATTCCCATCTTGAAAAATAGGAAGATTTCTTTGCCAATTTACCTGAGGCATTTTGTTTGGGAAGCCTGGAATGTAATTTCTGTTTATGGGAGCATATCTCCTTGCCACTGATCCCATTTTGAGCTTGTGGAGTTGCAAATGAATCTCTATTTATGGATTTTGCTGCCAATGGAGTCGCCAGGTGAATGGAACAACCTTCTGGTGTTTGACTTCTGTTCACCATAAAAAGCCAAAACTAAACTTGATAAGTGTTATTGAGGAAGATAAACTCGTACCCACTATGGTCACCATTATTTTATCACTCCGTAATTTCCTAGGATAAAGACAGGAATCCGGAGGCAACATCAAAACCACTTCGGGCCTAGGATCTGGCCCTCCTAGACCCAGAGAGGGATCTCTCTATCATATATAGCTTTGTTGGATTTGGAATTTTAGGCTAGTTAATATAGGAAGAGTTGGGTTTTGAATTTTGTTTGGTGGGGATAGCAAGAGAAAAGGGCCATTTGGAAATGGATTCAAAGGGCTCGGGTGACCAACTTGCATAAGTAGTCAAGCAAGAGTGAAATAAGGCAAGCTAGGAGTACTACTTTGGATATTTGAGGATAAAATGGAGTGGGAAGATACAGGAAAGGTGGAACTCAACAGAATTTAAGGAGCACTTAAGAATTCCTCAACTAAACTGGAGTGTAAGGTTCAGTAGAAATCGAGGAGAAATTAAGAATTCCTTGGTTTAGCATCAGTGGAAAACATAGACTATTGTAGAATCAATAAGAATAGGGTGCTAAAGAAACAAATCCTATTCATCATTTTCTGTTCTACAAATAAGAATTCAAATATACTCAGACAGGAAAAAAATGGAAAACACATTAAATAGGAGACACTTCACCATTTGGTGCACCACTTGAATCCTAGAAACTTCTCTTGTATTACTTTCCAAGAAGCCACAACATTATAGAATGGGACTCAGTCCCTCATTGCAGATTCGTCCTTGTGTACTTCGAACAATGAATTATATAAGCTAATACCACTAACTCATTACAATAAACACTATGAATACAGTTAATATCTTGCTAACAACATAACAGAGAAGGACATAACATCACTGGACATGCATAAATAAAATTGCAGGAGTTATGAAGACTGTTGGACATCTGCCATTTCTTTCATTTTTTTGGAATCAGGCTTATCATATGTTTGCAGGCATAACTCCTATCAAGCCTCAACGCTTGGGTTATCTGACAGTCATTTTCAGTGCTATACTCTAGAGGTCGGTATTCATATTATTTCATACCTTTAAATACTTGACTTCATCGGATCTCCAATCTTTTCAAAATAGGAAAGACAGTTACAGAGCTAAAAACTGGGCCGAATTTGCTGAAAATGGGGCATACTCATACATTCGTTTCTCCCAAATGGTGACACCTATGTGAAATATGAGAGAGGTTATTTTTCTTTGCCCCGTTCTGGTCAAAACCTTCTCTTGGATTTTCAAAATTCATCTCCAGCTCTCCACAACAATCACCGTAAAATCATGACCAGAACTGGAAAAATGGAAATCCGAACAATAGGGATGAAATATGGCTTGGATAATCCCAACTGAAGACACCTGTGAAAACTCTGGGATAGGTTTTTGTTCTTCGGCCCATTATGAATGAAAACCTCTCTCGGTTTTTCAAAATTAATTCCCATTTGCGTGGAATCTCCCTCGAAAACAGATTGGTAAAATTGGTTGAAATTGATTTTTTTATTTGGGGAAAATAGTTTTTTAGGAGAAAAGTGGTACTTCGGACCCCCCTAAAGTGGTAAGTGGTAATAAGGGGGGGGTTCTGAAATAATGAGATAATGACACATAAGGCGGGGGGGGGGGAATTTTTGAAAACTGCCCATTTCGAATCCCCCCTGTAAGGATAAAGTTAGGATGGTGGTGGGGGGGGGGGGGGGGGGGGGGGGAAAAATGCAATATAGGCCATTGGATTAAAGTGATGGTGGGTGGATGAGGTGGAAAGAGGTGGGGGGTTAACTACATGATGTGACATGTAAAACTTTAAGATATATTTTATTTTTTATATTTTCATTTCTTATTTTTATTTAATCCTAATCTTGTTTATGCATGTAATGACGAAAATGATGGATGGGTGAAAAAAGGGAGAACAAGGGCATGAAGGGTGTGACAGGGAGATGAAAGGTAAAAAAAATTGGATGGAATCAACCGAGCCCAGCATATGAAGACAATTTCGATCCACGCCTCCATGCAACACCAAAATAATATATGAGAAATAATTATTTTGCGGCATTCTGGAGCAGTCGGATGGACTTCCTATCACATACTCCTTTTAAATATGCCCCATGAAGAACTTGATTCGGGATGCTTTTGAATGTGAACCCCAATTTGCAGAGTAAAACATTGTTTTCATCCTGCAAGCCAAACCAATATATATAATTCAACAACCCTGATTTCCTTATAATTATAGGGTCCTAACAACTGTGATCCTCTGGTGAAATCTTGATTTGATGATACCCTGAGAAACCATCTATGAATGAATAAGCTTCTTGTCCTCTGACATTGTCCAAGATCTCATCAGAGAACAGAGTTGGGAATGGATCATGCACGCAGGCATCATTCAGTTTGCGTAGGTCCACACAAATCCTCATTTCTCCTTTTGTCTTCTTATCTTGCACTGCCATAGGACTTACCCAGTGAGAATCTTCCACTGGTTCTATAATGCTCACAATAAAAATTTTATCCAACTCTTCCCTCACTTTATGCTTATACTTTGGATTCAATCTGTATGGGTGCTGCTTCACCGGGTGCGCGTCAGGTTTTAAAGTAATCTTCATGACTCCAAGCTCTCTAATTATCCCTTTCAACTCCAAGAATTTCGTAGGGAATAGGTCATGATACTCCGTCAGCAGCTCAACAACCTTTCCCACTGTGTCATCATCCCAATAATCTCCAATATTTACCAACTTTGGTTTCTCTTCAGATCCAATATTTACCTGTCGAATCTTTAGAGGATTTGTGACATCTAGGGAGGTGATTGAATGCCCAAAAACTATGCAATGTCCCTTAGATTCTGGAATCATGATATTTCTTGGATATTCTTCATTTTCTTCAACTGTCATATTTCTACAATTAACAATATCCCTCATCTATGCATCCTAGGTTGACAAAGCACGTTCTACCTTTGGCTTGGTTGTATCAAATATAACTTCTTGAATATCATGCAGTGCTTTACCAATCTTGAAAAACCCACTCTCAAAGTTGAAGGTTAAGATGAAACTCTCCAATAGCACAGACCATTCACTAGCACCTCACCGCAGCTCTGTCTCAAGGTACCAATCAGTAGGCACCTTTCCCAGCATATGAATGAACACATGTACCCATTCAGGTCTTGGTTCTATGCCCCATACCTCACTCCATTTAGCTAGATGTCTGTGTGGATAATCCTTTCCAGGGTAGACTTCTTCCATCCCAATAGTTGAACATTCAAAGCGTAATCTCATCATTCACGCGCATTCGTCCCAGTTTCCCATGTTATCCTTGTAAGTCTCCCACCATCATGCTGGAGTAGCGCGCAGTCCAAGATCCATGGCATGGAATCTCTGTCCTTCTAAGAAATTTCTTTCAAGTTCTCCTAAAAACATATTGACATTAGTTAAACCATCGTAATAGGGTAATTCACGTACCTAATATGTTATGCAGCGAAGAGATCTAGTCACTCGATTGCAGCGCAACACAGATACTTCATGTACCCAAATCTACTAGTTCTCCAATTCTTCATCAAAATTTGAGAAGCAGGAGTTTTCCTTTTCCCAATTAAGCCTTCAACTAGCCATTAGGTTGATCCAATCTTCGTTGCACATAGTCAACTTATAGATATGGTCAATATCATCATCATCTTGCACAGGCTCTATGTATCTTTGACCTTCTGCATGATCGATAAGAATTATGACTCTGGTTCCATTATTTTCAAATTACATTCTTCTCCTCTTCATATTTATGATACCATCTATATCAATAGCCCAATACAATCCCAACAATGCAGGACAGATCAGTACCATCCACAATTTGTATAAATTAAAAATCTGCAAGTACCTTAATGCCTTCAATATTGACTACCACTTGAGACTGTCTTCCTAATGGAATTATTTTTTGTTGGTTTTCCATGTGCAGTTGAATAGTAGACCACTCCAGCTTAGGCTCTCCCATGTGCTGCCAATTTTTCTTAGGTAATACATTTGCATCAGACCCTAGATCTCGAATAACCTGATCCATCTCATAAGCATTGACCTGAGCAATCAGACGCATCTCTCGTCCAGTTCTCTTCCTATTATTATTCTTATAGATTTTGTTGACAACTTTCTATTTTATTAGAGGTTATTCATTTTCTGCGCAATTATATATCAACGCCTGAAGGTTCTCCACCGCCTTTTTGTTGCGCAGTAACTTAATGCAAGCTTGTAAAAATGGCTTGATTTCATCATCTACTCCTGCCTCCTTCACCGGTCTACTCGGATGTCGATGTGCTTCCTTCTACAAACCCCTTTCGCGCTTCAACAAAAGTCACTTTTGCACGTAGCAAATCAAAATCATCCTTGTTCTTGGCTGCATTACGAATCCAAATGTTAGCATCTAGCTTCTCTCCCTTATCTTCACCAGTGGCTACACCACTCCTAGTGACCACATTCACACTACGATCTTCCTCGCATGTTTACTCCCTCACCATCTGAATATTTTGTGTCGGAGTTTGTGTATTTTTGTACTACATCTTAGTAATTAAAATAGGACAATCTTCTATTACACTATCAAACTATCTATAATACCTGCATGATTGTCATCTTTGGATCACAAGGCTCACCGATTGTTTGGTCAATTTAGTGTGTCCTAAATTGCTGCATTAATTTATCGATACGGGATTCGTAAGCTGACGAAGTGTGGCGCACTATATGTGCCAGATAACCTATCTCTTACTTTTTGTCGTTTTTGGATTTTTATGAAATTCTAAAAGACAAGTATGGAGACAAATATTCAAGACAATGATGTCCTTCTAATGATTTTCCTCCCCGTGTTTTGACAGTTTGGAAAATCAAAAGACAAGGCAACATCAGAACCAATCTTTAGAGTTCCAGGATCTAGTCCTCCTGTTCTCAGAGAGGGATCTCTCAAATATTTGTTTGCAAAGGTTTATCTTGTTTGCTTTGGTTATTGAATTTTAGACTAGTTATTACGTGCAGATGTTTGTTTGGTTGGGTTGAGTTGATACAGCAGAATATGAAAGGTCTAGGAAAGATAGACAGAAAGAGGAAATATCCGGTTCATTGGGAAATGGAGTCAAAATAAGATCATGAAAAACTCTTCAAGGGATATGGGATATCAAAGGGAAAATCTAACTTGGCCACAGGATCCTTTGTTTTGGAATGAGATGGACATTAATGATTTGGAAAAAGAAATTTAATTCTCAACAGAGGGAAACTTGAGAAACATGACTTATCAATAAAGAGATATTTGATAGACAGGGCTAACCATAAATTCTACAAACATTCTTTAAGAAAATAATGATTTCAAGACAACTTCTAAAATGAAATCTAAGATTCGGGGAACACCCTATTTCCTCAAAGATCTTATTTTAAAGGATTTAGAAAACATAAAAGATTCATAGATAGTTGCATTCATAGAAGAGGGAACACCTAAATAACATCTGTGTTTGCAACTATAAAGACCTTCAAAACAACTGTTTAAGCAGGGGCAAAGGGTAAGATCAAAACCGACCTCTTTGGTTAACTTAAGACAATGGTACTTTGAAGGGAGACTTCAATAACGACTTTCAAGTGATGCAGACAAGCAGGGAGAACCATAACATGCTGAAACCAACTATTTGAGCTATCAAGGAAATAAACGAGCATGAAGACCAAAGAGAAGTTTTAAAGCCTCTAAAATACTTCAGCAGAAGAAAACATAAAACAGTGAAGGGTGAACAGGTCTAAGGTGCTTCCAGGAGTCATTTCTTAGCCTAAAACTTTCAGCCTACTGTAGTAAGAAATTATGGAACATAATGAAAACAAGGGAAAAAAACATTTAACAGTTCAGAGCACTTCACCAACAGCCAAGCTCATGGATCCAATGATAGAGCCTTCTCAGGAACAGACATGCAACGGCATCATCAAGACATCCAAAACTCCAAATTATTTTCAACTTCAACAGACTTGTATATTTATTTCAGAGAGTTTCAATATTACAACTTGTGATCAAACAACAACCCACCTTCTCATCTTATGAAGAAGTACTTATAGGAAGATGAGGAGGTGAGAACTAACAAAAATATCTCGTGAACCATGAATACAGATTAAATGACTTCTCGGCCTCTTGAGGGGTTCGATGGAGAAGTGTACAGGTGGATCACTGTATTAATGTTTTACAATTAATATCAAAGCTCGGTGGGAGCTTTATTTGACTTTGAGGCTCTATGCTCTGTTTGGAGCAACTCTGCAGCTATTTACTATTACACTCCTTTGGCATAATTAACTTCTTGGCAGCGCTGGAGGCAGTTATTTCCTGAATCAATAACTTCGGCCTCTGTTTTGAATGGTTTGAGGCTACAGGTGGCTCTTTGTAGTAGCTGAGGAATCAATTCGCCTCAGTTGAAGCGGTGGAAACCTTTCTGTTTGATAAAACACTTTAGGTTTTCCTTTAAACTGTGTTTTAGATTGGGGATTAAGCTTTTGATAACTGTCTTAGCCGTAATCCCCATAAAAACTGTCTTCAATCTTCATCTGCTGTGCTCTGTCTTCAAAACTGATACTCTTTAACTGTGTTTGAATTAAAATAGTGTCTTGTCGATGTGCAAACCCGCACTGGGCTTTACGGCATCAATACTCATAGAGTACTGACGAAACATGGAATAGAGCCCCGTGAATGGCTTCTCTGTAATGAAACGAGGGCGTGAGAATCGTCATTCCCAGCCCTTGGCATTTCTTCATTATACAATGGAAAACCATTGAAAACACCTGCATAAAACAAAAACAATTAAGAAATCCTGCGAAATGGGTTTAAACTGCTTCAGATGGCGGGGGAGGAGCGTAGCCGTCGGATGAAGGCAACCAACGGTGGAGAACTGCATAGAAAGGTGAAAAGGATAGCGGGAGAAAGAATAAGGAGGAGCAGTTTTGGACCGTCCGATCTGGACACGTGGACGGTCCAGATCTAATCGGAGGGTCTCAATTGGGGATGGCAGAAAAGGGGATGCGATTGAATTATCCAGTGCGATTAAGCGCTGGCCGTTGATCTAAGGATCCGATCAACGGCGGAAAATGAATTGGCGGGTTTTTAAAATGGGGCAAGACTTATGATCGGAGGGAACAAGGACCGTTGGATCCTCGGGAGGATGGACGGCTTAGATTTAATCGGAGGATCGCGATCGGGGAGGGCAGAGAAGGGGATGCGATTGAAACGCAGCGATGCGATTGAGCGCAGTCCATCCGATCATCAGGGAGATGGACGGCTGGGATTAAATCGGAGGACTGTGGAAAAAGCGTGCGATTTAGCGTTCGAGCGACCAGTGCGATCAAGCGATGACCGTTGGATCAGCGAGAAATGAACGGACAGGATGTAATCGGAGGGATGGCAAGGGTGTGCGATGGCCGTCGGATTGCGAAACAGATGGACAGCTACGATGGAATCGGAGGATTGCAATCGGGAGTGAGACGAGAAGGCTTGCGATTGCGATCGGAGGACACTTGCGATTGAGCGCAGGCCGTTGATATGAGAACAAGATCGACGGTCGGGATTTAATCGTGGGTCAGCAATCGGAGGTCGCAGAGATGGGCATGCGATTGCGCAATGAGAAAAGTTGCGATGCGATTGTGCGCGGACCGTTGGATCGAAGAACTAGATCAACGGTCAGGATTGCTTTGACCTACATACCGGCAAAAAAACCTTTAAACATATGAAACCCAAAGTTTTGCAATAAACATTAGTTATAATGGATCAGGCGGAAAATATATATAAGTAAAGAAAAAGGCGCCCGATTGCGGGGCCGGTGGTTTTTATGGAATGTAATATGCCCGGGAGTATAGAGACAAGGGCCAATCGCAATCGGGCCATGAGCCTGGTCTTTCCGATCAACCCATTTGTATTGTTTCCGATTGCGATTGCGCGATCGGCTCTTTTCAATCAACCCATTTATATTCAGCACATGGTTTTAAGTTTTAACTTAAAACTTTCGGAAAGTGGGTTTTTGGGTTTACAAAGGAAAATGAGTTTTGTAATGGTTCAAAGTCATGCACCTTTTGGATATTTGCGATGCAATTAGCGTCGAAAGCTTTTGTGTTTGGTTTTAACATATGGGCATGTGGGGGAAGTGGTTTAGGACTTAGCCCAAAGGGACTTAGGTCCATAGCAATAAACTTTGTTTTTAATGAAAAATTTCAAAGTTTTTAATGGATTTGGGGGTTTCGGCATAGTTCAAAAAAGAAGTTTCAAACCATGTCAGGAAGATTTTTATGGATGGAGGGAGAAACTTATGAAAAGTAGAGGAATATATGGAGAAAAAGGGGAAGAAAATGATGGTTTCTTCAGTAGTTTGTTATACGAAATCAGCAGAATTTTCTGAGTATAAAAAGGGACAGAAAATGAGGATTTTGGACAAAGGCATGAGGCCTTAAAGAGACTTCAGGAGCCAACAATGTTTTAGTGATAAAATTTGTTCCTTGGAGGCTCAAAAAAGATCTTAGCCACCTTTTGGTATAAAAAAAGATTATAGGTGGCTAACAGTGGGTCCACTTGGGGATGGTGCCTTCTTGAAGGCATCAAGAATTCAGACTTGATTTCTGGGAGGCTGATTAGTTGTCTCATCCATTGGGCTATCCTCTTGTGATTGAATAATTTTCTCTAAAAACATATTTGGCAGCCATGAAAACAATGGACCTTTATCAATAAGCTTGCTACCTACCCAATCCTACATATCTAGCATTTTTTCTTCATCAGAGTGCACTTGGATTGGCAAACTCTATTCAAAACATTTTATTCTTTTGAAAGCAGGAAATCTAATCTACTTCTACTCCTTATTTCTCCCTGAACTCAGATTAAACAGTTGAGCTCAGATATTTCTCTACCTAGTCTACTGTCTGTTGGGATTAAACAGTCCAACAAACTTTCATTCTCTAAATTCTACAACAGAAATTTAAAAAATAGTCAAGTCAAGATTGAGCTGTTTGACTTGCTATGATCTATGGCATAAGAACAAGCTGCACATAGATTATTATTTGCAGAAATTGAACATCAAAAATTGAAGGCTTAAGATCTGAAAGCTTCTTATTATGGCCTTCTCTTTTCTTTTCATGGCTCTTATTTTTCTTTTTTCTGTGAGCTATCTCTTCCTTGATATCTGATTCAGATTTTGGGCAAATTAGAACCAGTTTTTCTCTTTTATGACTCAGAAAAATAAAACAGTTTTGATTCATCTCTCTTTGGAAACTTTGGTTCAGATTTTGAGTTTGTTTGAACCTTAATTTCTATCCTAATCTATCTACTGATAAGCCAAGATTAAACGGTTTGGCAAATCGAATTCACTACCCTATCAGCAGAAAATTGAAAGCTAATTAGTCAAGATTAAACAGTTTGACTAACTAGAAGTGTGTTTTGCAGGAGTGGCATTTAAGCTTGCACACTTTCAGATTTGTTCCTCTTTTTTTGGCATGGGGCTTTTCCTTTCTTGTTTACATTTCTGCCCTCTTTTCTTTCTTTGTTTGTTTTTGTATTTTTGAATTCTTGATTTTTCTCCAAAGCAGAAAACAACAACTAACTACATGCTCAGAACTGAGCTTTATTGACATTCCTATCTAACCTATTCTAAACATGGAGTATTTACATATTCATATGATACAAAAGTGCCAATGCAGCCAGCTGAGTAATGTCAAGAAGAAGTAGTAACTTTGGCTGCTTGTCAGAGGTATCCATAGAACATATTGAAGGTTAACCTTCAATGTCAAGGCTATCACAGAAGGTGACAACTTTTCATGTCTCTGGCTCTTGCAAAGGGTCAATGCTTGATAATTTGAGCCAGTCGGGATTTCCACACACTCTTCCATAGGATCAACAAAGAAAAGATGAAGATTCTCTTCCTTTTGATCCTCCACGATTGGTATATCATCTACTTCTAAGACATCAGCTTTGAAGACTATCTCTTCAGTATGTAGCTTGGAAGTATCATCATTTTTAACCTGCAAAATAGCAAACAGTGAAATATCTTCTTTCTTTGAATCTATGCTTGCTTCTGATATAAATTTAGGCTCTTTAAATGAAAGACTAATATCAGTGAAGGGAGAAGTTTCTTCTTGAGAAGATGATATATCCACAGCAGGATAGTCTTCTATTTGTTTTTCTCCTTCATCTTCATCATCCTCTGAACTGGAGGACTCATCATATTTAACAGTGTTGTCTTCTGATAACCCTGGTATGCTTGTATTCAGTGGATTAATTTGTATGAAGAGGTTATTATATTCTTGAGCAGGAGAGTATTTAAAGGTTTCCTCTTTTTCAAGAGAAAGCTCCTTTTGCTCAAAAATTTCTTTATTGCTCTTCTCTTCACCTTCTGAGTTGAAAGGCTGCTGATTTTCAATTATGTGAAAGCCATTAGTGATGGATTGAAACGGATGTTTTTGGCTTTCAAGTTGGTGATGGTGAAAATGATAACACCAATCAAACGCTGGTTGCCCTGCATGATTAGTTTTTTCTTGGAACTCATCATCATCATCATCAGACTGATCAAAATTCGGAAAATCATCTGAATAAACAATTTTGTCAGTCGAACATATTGGGTCATCAGTTTGTTCGTTTAACTGTTCTACAAGTTTATTTTCTATTTCAAGACAACAACATTTAGTAGGAAAATGAGCAGAAGTGTTTTGTTCTAATAAAGAATTGAAGGCTGACTGTTTATTTAATATCTGATCAATTTCTTCCTCTGTAAAAAGAGAAGGAATTTTCTCTTTGCTTTGGACAGAAGGACAACAGTCCTCTCCCTCTTGTGTTAACTAGTTTTGAGGCTGGATTTCTTCTTGAGCCTCTTCTAGGGGATGATTACTTGTGCTCGTAGGGGAATTTTGAGGATTCTCTTCTTTTTCCTGATCTATCTCAATTTCAACCAACACCTCATGATTTTCATGGCAGTCACTTCGACTATAAGGTTCATGAGTTGTTTCAAGCATATTATGAAGATGCCATTGTCTTTTAATAATCTGAAATGATTCGAAACATAAAGGAAGAAACCCTGGTTGTATTGTCTCTTCTCCTTTTTCGGATTTTGTCGGTTCAAAAAGGCTTATGTTTTCCTCAAGGCACTACTTACTATGAGCTTTTGCAATCTAGTTATGGAGTTCTCTTAATGGCATAATACAAGAAATAGGTAGGCAATCAGGAGTTTCCTGACAACCTTCTTCATTGCTCTCATTGTAATCTTGTTCATCATACCTATTTTGTAGTTTTTGGGTTTGCTCTTGATTCGAAAGGAGTATGGGCTGCTCTAGATCATCAATATTTAAATTGGCCTCATGCCTTTTAAATCTTTTCCCAAGTATGTACATCATTTTCTCCATCATGATCAGTAATTTTCCTTTATTAATTTATCTATAATCTTGCTCATTGTCTAGGTCTTGTAATGGTTGAGTTTTGTATTTAAGGTCACTGTGTCTTTTTAACCAGTTCAGAGTCTTCTGCCAGTAGAGTCATTAGGTCTTTTTGGTTTGTGGAGTCACCAGGTGGAAGATTTTGAAAATTGATGTCCACCAACAACATGATTGGGTTTGCTTAATGCATTCCCAAGGGAGTCTACAAGGACTGGAAGGGTAATAGGCCTACTGGAGGCCAGTGGAGTCACCTAGGTGGAAATTTTTTTAGTTTTTATAAAGATAGAATGTTTTATGGTTCCACCACCATATTTATTATGAAGCCAAACTTGAAATATTTTGGGCTTTTCTGAGTTTATTTTGTTTTTATAGGTTAAGAGAGTGTTCTAAGTCTGATTTTGCACTTAGCTAAGGTGTTTAAACAAACAGAGTTGCTCTTATGGTTTGGTAACTGGTTCCTTCAAGGTTTGATAAGGATTTAAAAGGAATCCTAAGGGTTACTTAGTTTGTCACTGATTCAAAAGAGTCCTATCATGATTTCCATTATGTTAGGCAGTGCTTGAAGAAAGTTACTTATGTTATACTAGACCTAAAGTTGAAGGAAAGGTTTTGTAAACCTCTAATTCTCAGCATGTCCCACCGTGATCGCCATTATGTTGGTTCCCCGTGTTTTGACAATTTGGCAAATCAAAAGACAAGGCAACATCAGAACCAATCTTTAGAGTTCCAGGATCTAGTCCTCCTGTTCTCAGAGAGGGATCTCTCAAATATTTGTTTGCAAAGGTTTATCTTGTTTGCTTTGGTTATGGAATTTTAGACTAGTTATTACATGCAGATGTTTGTTTGGTTGGGTTGAGTTGATACAGCAGAATATGAAAGGTCTAGGAAAGATAGACAGAAAGAGGAAATATCCGATTCATTGGGCAATGGAGTCAAAATAAGATCATGACAAACTCTTCAAGGGATATGGGATATCAAAGGGCAAATCTAACTTGGCCACAGGATCCTTTGTTTTGGAATGAGATGGACATTAATGATTTGGAAAAAGAAATTTAATTCTCAACAAAGGGAACTTGAGAAACATAACTTATCAATAAAGAGATATATGATAGACAGGGCTAACCATAAATTCTACAAACATTCTTTAAGCAAATAATGATTTCAAGACAACTTCTAAAATGAAATCTAAGATTCGGGGAACACCCTATTTCCTCAAAGATCTTATTTTAAAGGATTTAGAAAACATAAAAGATTCACTAATAATTGCATTCATAGAAGAGGGAACACCTAAATAAAATCTGTGTTTGCAACTATAAAGACCTTCAAAACAACTGTTTAAGCAGGGGCAAAGGGTAAGATCAAAACCGACCTCTTTGGTTAACTTAAGACAATGGTACTTCGAAGGGAGATTTCAATAACGGCTTTCAAGTGATGGCAGACAAGCAGGGAGAACCATAGCATGCTTAAACCAACTATTTGAGCTATCAAGGAAATAAATGAGCATGAAGACTAAAGAGAAGTTTTTAAAGCCTCTAAAATACTTCAGCAGAAGAAAACATAAAATAGTGAAGGGTGAACAGGTCTAAGGTGCTTCCAGGAGTCATTTCTTAGCCTAAAACTTTCAGCCTACTGTAGTAAGCAATTATGGAACATAATGAAAACAAGGGAAAAAACATTTAACAGTTCAGAGCACTTCACCAACAGCCAAGCTCATGGATCCAATGATAGAGCCTTCTCAGGAACAGACATGCAACGACATCATCAAGACATCCAAGACTCCAAATTATTTTCAACTTCAACAGACTTGTATATTTATTTTAGAGAGTTTCAATATTACAACTTGTGATCAAACAGCAACCAACAACCCCCCTCTCATCTCATGCAGAAGTATTTATAGGAAGATGAGGAGGTGAGAACTAAAAAAAATATCTCGTGAACCATTAATACAGATTAAATGACTTCTCGGCCTCTTGAGGGGTTCGATGGAGAAGTGTACAGGTGGATCACTGTATTAATGTTTTACAATTAATATCAAAGCTCGGTGGGAGCTTTATTTTACTTTGAGGCTCTATGCTCTGTCTGGAGCAACTCTGCAGCTATTTACTATTACACTCCTTTGGAAGAATTAACTTCTTGGCAGCGCTGGAGGCAGATATTTCCTGAATCAATAACTTCGGCCTCTGTTTTGAATGGTTTGAGGCGACAGGTGGCTCTTTGTAGTAGCTGAGGAATCAATTCGCCTCAGTTGAAACAGTGGAAACCTTTCTGTCTGATAAAACAATTTAGGTTTTCCTTTAAACTATGTTTTAGATTGGGGATTAGGTTTTTGATAACTGTCTTAGCCGTAATCCCCATAAAAACTGTCTTCAATCTTCATCTGCTGTGCTCTGTCTTCAAAACTGATACTCTTTAACTGTGTTTGAATTAAAACAGTGTCTTGTTGATGTGCAGACCCGCACTGGGCTTTACGGCATCAATACTCATAGAGTACTGACGAAACATGGAATAGAGCCCCGTGGATGGCTTCTCTGTAATGAAACGAGGGCATGAGAATCGTCATTCCCAGCCCTTGGCATTTCTTCGTTATACAATGGAAAACCATTTAGAACACCTGCATCAAACACAAAAAAATTAAGAAATCCTACGAAAAAATAGGTTTAAACTGCTTCAGATGGCAGGGGAGGAGCGTAGCCGTTGGATAAAAATATCTAACGGTGGAGATCGGCGCAAAACAGAAAAATGAGAGCGGGGAGAAGAAATAAGGCGGGGTGGTTTTGGATCGTCCGATCAGGACACGTGGACGGTCCTGATCTAATCGGAGGATCTCAATCGGGGGTGGCAGGAAAGTGCATGCGATGTAAATTTCCAATGCGATTGAGCGCTGGCCGTTGATCTGCAGATCAGATCGACGGCGGAAATTGAATCAGAGGGTTTTTGAAACGGGGCAAGACTTGTGATCGGAGGGAATAAGGACCGTTGGATCCTCGGGAGGATGGACGGCTCA